>ML397521.1:27298-124468 GCA_005239525.1 Nicotiana knightiana | reverse complement strand
CATAATCCCAATTCGGGTGTGCATTTCATGTGACCCGGCCCTAACTTCAAACTATAATAAAATTACATGTTGTAATCGCGGGTGCATTTCATGTGATACGGTTACGATGTGTCCAAAAATGACAAGTGCACGCCATCGTGACTTGTTTCAGAATAATCCATAAATATTAAAAGCGGCTAAAAAGTGAAAAGGGCTAAAAATCACAATAGGTTTAAAATATGTAAATAATTATATAATTAGGCCAAATATTAATAGTTAAGCAACCGTGCTAGAACCACGGAATTCAGGAGTGCCTAACACCTTCTCCCGGGTTAACAGAATTCCTTACTCGGATTTCTGGTCACAGACAAATTAAAATAGAGTCAAAATTTCCTCGGTTTGGGATTTTTTAAAAATAAAACGGTGTCCCGGAACATCGTCAAAAATTCGGGTGGCGACTCTGAAAACTAAAATAAATCCCAAATCCGAATAATGTCACTTTAATTGGAAAAACTCCCTAGTCCACCCTTACCGGAGGAAAAAGGAGGTGTGACAGATATAACATAATGCTAACAATTAAAAGAACTTATGTCACGACCCAAAATCTAACTTGTTGTGATGGCACCTAACCTTACCCGCTAGGTAAGCCAATTTAACTTTAATCCAATTTCAAATGAGATTTACTGAGAAAATAAATGATGAAATAACTGAACTTTATACAATGGATTCACAAGGACTGGTAGTACAAATCATGAGTTTCTAAGATCTAGAGATTACAGAGCCGATATGAAATAAATACATCATTTGTTTGAAATATACATGAATAAATTAAAAATTCTAAATCTACTAAGAACAAGAGGTAGCTATGAACGGAACACAGGTACGCCTTCAATGTCAGCTCCCGCCACACACAACAACATCAACATCAAAAATCTACACGCAAGGTGCAAAAGTGTAGTATGAGTAACAACCGATCCCATGTACTCAATAAGTAACAAACCTAACCTTAGGTTGAAAGTAGTGAAGAGCTTGGACAACGATCAGAGTCTAACACCAATAGCCAACAACAACTCATAACAATATAATATAAGGAGTACAGGAAACAACTCACAGATATGATGCTCAGCACATTCATAGTTACGGAAAAAATAGGCATGCTTTTCAAGTATAACAGTAAAACCCAAATCTTTCACTGAAATAACCAAAATATGAGTAATTGAGAATTATGTGATTTTTCCCAAAAACATTCAACAAAAAATAAGATGATTAAAATTCAGATAGAATGAGGAAAGTACATCTTTATGCCTACATGTCAATGTGCATGTGAAGTCATAAATGTCACAAAACCGTGTAACATGAGGAAATGCATCTCTATGCCCGTATGTCAAGTATGCATGTCAGATGCAATGTGTCACACTAATAAACTCATGTACTCACACTCTCAGAGTACTCAATATCACAGTCTTACTCTCCCAATCATCAAGCTCAATCACTCAGCACGCTTAGTCATTCAGCACTGAACGGTTCCTGCTGCGGCGCGCAACCCGATCCTATCATGAATCAATAGCAGCTACGCTCACTGTAGGCGTGCAGACTCCAAAGGGGTGGATCCTGCCCAAGTACTAATATAACCTGTTGTGGAATACAACCCAATCCCATCATGAATCAATAGTGCATGCTGTGGCGTGCAGCCTGATCCCATCATGAATCAATAATACATGTTGTGGTTTGCATCCCGATCCCATCATGAATCAATAATACCTGTTGCGGCATGCAACCTGATCCCATCATGAAACAATAATACCTGTTGTGGCATGTAACCCGATCTCATCATGAATCAATAACACTTATTGCGGTGTGTAGCCCGATCCCATCAATATCACTCACAATCTGGGCCTCAGGCCCCAACTCAATCATCAATCTCTCCAGTCTCTCGGGCTCACAAATCTCATGCCAAACAACCCAAATAATGATAACAACATGATATGACAACAATTGATAATAGAGACTGAGATATGATATGTAAATGAATAAATATGACTGAGTATGTAAATGCAATTTAGGCAAATAACTCAACAATAGAGATGACCTCAGTGGATCCCAACAGAATAAGCATATAGCTTAGCCATGGTTTCTAACATGGATTACAACTCAATTACTCTTGCGCGTTGAAATTTCATGGATAATAATAAGATTTAGGTAGCTACACAGTATCACAGAATCAACCGAGTCACTTTACATAGTGCACGCCCACACACCTGTCACCTAACATGAGCGTCACCTCAACACCGAACACATATCACTTATATTAAGGGGTTCATACCCTCAACATCAAGTTTAGAAGTCTTACTTGCCTCGTACAAGCCAAATCCAATACCGAGCAAGCCAAATGATGCTCTAAAAATGCCATCTCACGTGTACTGACCTCCGAACGACTCAAATCTAGCCAAAAGCAAGTCAAGAACATAAAATAATTCTAAAGGAAACAAACCCAATTGATAAAGGTGGAATCTTTAATCAAAATCTTAAAGTCAACCAAAAAGTCAAACCTGGGCTCGCATCTCGGAACCCGACTAAACTCACAAAAATTGGCAACCCATTAAATTGTAAGTTGATAAAGATATTTCATGATATTAATCAGAGGCATAATGGTCTTATGACATTCCGAGAAATTTATTGACGTACTGCTCATGCATTGCATTCATTTACATTGACCCATGTCTAGACGGCGTTATATACGCGTATATATGTATATTATATGTATATGGGATATGGGAAAAGGTTAGGCGTTATATACTGTAACGACCCGGCCGGTCGTTCCGTGAGATTTACCCCATTTCCCCTATTTCTGCATTTGTTAAGTATTGCTATCTTGTTTTTGATGTGTTGGATCAGTTGGTTTGGGTCCGGAGTGGTTATGGTGAGAGTTTAGGCATTTAGCCTTTTAAAATGACCTAATAGTTGAGAAACTCAACTGAGAGTTGACTTATTGGTAAACAACCTCGGAATGCATATTTTATGGCTCGAATAGCTTTGTTAGGTGATTTGGGACTTAGGAGTGTGTGCATAATATTTTTGTGATGTCCAGAGTAGAATTAGGCTTGAATTGGCGAAAGTTAGTTTTTGGCGATTTCCGGTCGGCAGTGGAAAATAGGCTATCGAGGTCGGAATGAAATTCTGGAAGTTGGAGAGGGTTTGTGATGTCATTTTGGATGTGTCTGCAAATTTCAGATCAATCGGAGGTGTTTTGGTTGGTTTCAGCGTAGTTGGCGAAATTTGGAAGTTTCAAAGTTCATAGGCTTGAATTTGATGTAATTTTGGTGTTTCCGCGTTGTTTTAGGTGTTTGAAGGCTAGACTAAGTTTGAATGATGTTATGAGATATGTTGGTATGTTTGGTTGAGGTCCCGAGGGCCTCGGGTGTGTTTCGGGTGGTTAATGGACCGACTTTTGGCTTGAATTCTTGGCAGATTGCTGCCGGTGTAAGGTTCTGGTTTCCTTCTACACGATCGCGTGAGGATGTTTTGCGATAGTGTAGGTTTAATTGATGAGGCAGGATTTTTGTTAATCGCGATCGCGTGGAATGGTTTGCGATCGCGTGGCCTTATTTTCGATTGCATAGAGTTAAAGGGGGGAGTTGGTGAGTTAAGCTTTGTTCTTCGCGATCGCGTGGAATGGTTTGCGATCGCGTGGGTTTAAGTCTTGATGAATCACGATCGCGTGAGGATGTTTGCGATTGCGTAAGGTAAATTGATGGGGCAGCAAGTTTGTTCTTCGCGATCGCGTGCCAAAGTTTGCGATCGTAGTGAAGGAATTATTTTAGCTGGGCAGAAAGTTTAAAAGGCCGGAAGTGCGAATTTGGTTGTTATTTTCTCCATTGCTGCATGCGGACTTGAGAGGTTTTGAAAGAGAATTGAAGGGGAATCATCTGGAGGTAAGAATTTAAACTTCAAACGTTTATATGTCAATTCCTAAGTGATTAAACCACAAAAATTCTGGAAATTTAGCCAAAGTTAGGGAAGAAGGGTGCATGGAAAATTTATTTTTCTTTTGAGGATTTGAGTGGGTAATTGTGGTTCGATTTTAGTGTTCTTGGTATGCATAGAATCGTGGGAGGACGAGGATTCTAAAGATGTAAAAATTATTGAATTCTGAGATGTGGGCCCGGGGCTCAGGTTTGGCCGAATTTCGAGATTTTTGATTAAATTGATAAATTTCGATTGGGTGGTGTTCCTTGAGTATATATTAATGATGTTGAACCGGTTTTGACTAGATTCGGAGCAATTGGGAGCCAATTTGAGGGGAAAAGGCATATCGGACTAGTGTCGCGGCCCGGTAGAGGTAAGTAATGATCTTAAATCTTGTCCTGAGGGTGTGGAAACCCAGACTGCATTATTTTCTCATTGAATTTGGAATGGCGCACATTTCGGATGACGTATAGGTCGCGCGTACTGATTTTTGGATTGGACTAGGTCCTCTCCGCGGCAGCTAATGAGTTGCATATTTACTCAAAATATTATGTTAAATTATGTTCTAAAGATTTGTGAAATATTTGGGCTGTAAGCCGTGTTTGGGGCCTCGTGCCGATCTGCTTAGACCCTTTAAGGGCTTTTTACTGCTGTTTTCCTCACTATTTGTTGATGATTTCACTCAGCATCATTGTGCATACTGTTTTATTTGAAACTCAGCATGATTTACAACACTTTGAGATTTAAACTGATATTTTTGGTCGAGTACCCTGTTTTAACTTATTCGCCTGAGGGGCCTTTCGAGTGGTTCCACTGAGTGTGGCCGAGGGCCAGAGTGATGGTGAGGTGCTGAGTGAGGCTGAGGGCCTGATTATGAGGATATTTATGATGTGAGACATGACGAGATCCTGAGAGTGATTGATGCCATGATTTGGCTGTTTATTTAGCGCTTGGGCTGAAGGAGCCCCTCCGAAGACGGAGTCTGTACACACCCCCAGTGAGCGCAGGTACCTACTGAGTGCGAGTGCCGAGTGCTGAGTGCCGAGTGCCGAGTGCCGAGTGATGAGTGATTGAGAGGCATGACTGACTGTGAGGTGCTGAGTGACTGATTATGAGTGACTGTGACGCATGCCCGAGGGGCTGATTATGATCCATATTTTTCCCGAGGGGATACTGATGATTTTACTACTTTCACTCTGAGCTTATGAAATATTTTTTTCCCGAGGGGCCTCTATATGATTCATTTTGTTTTTATACTAAACCTTTCGGTTGAAGTTGTTGAAAAATATACTTTTCTTAAAGCATTTTTCTGAAGATGATTTGAGACATGATCATTTCGCATATCTATGTTATAATGTTGGAAAGAAAGGATGTGCCTCTTGTGATTTGATGACATTGATTTTATGTGTTTCTTGCTGCTCAGACCTGATTTATTTTCATTACTACTGAGTTGGCGTACTCACATTACTCCCTGCACCTTGTGTGCAGATTCAGGTGTTAGGGCAGGGTGAGCTATCTATCTGTTCAAGAGATCCTCGGAGGTTTGCGAGATGGCTGCATGCGTCCGCAGTCCTGCTCCCTCTCTTGTTAAATATTATAGAATTTATTTTCGTTGAGTTGTATATTTTTGTAGATTCTCATGACCAGTGACACCCGGTTCTCGGGGGTTGTATTTATTATTCAGTATAGTTTTGACTATTTTTATAATTGTTTAAAGGAAACTTTTATGGGAAATCAATATAGTAAAGAGGTAAATAGGAGTTCATTATGATTTGAGTGAAGTTCTTGCTGGCCTAGTTCCATGATAGGCGCTATCACGACTGACCTGTATTTGGGGTCGTGACAGTTTGGTATCAGAGCGCTAGGTTACATAGGACTCACCGGTCATGAGCAGGTTTCGTAGAGTCTTGCGGATTGGTACGGAGATGTCTGTACTTATCTTCGACAGGCTGCGGAACCCTTAGGAAAATCTCACACTTTTAAAATTCTTGTCGTGCAAATCCATTGTATTCAGCCAAAAGCGTAACTCTCGAATTCCTTCCATGTATTCGAGCGTGCACGAGAGCTCCTGGTATCAGTTGTGCATCGACGGCTTGTGACTTCCATGGATGAGATGTGACTTTGGCATATTGGTAATGGGCTAGTCTGGAGGACTTGAGGCTGGACTCATTCTGTGGCTTGATTGCTGAGATTGTCGTTGCGTGGGAACATGTAATTGGGAACTTGTATGTCCGTTCGTGTTCTTGTTGATGAGAATTGGTGACTAGATGCCTATGTGGTGGGTGTGATTTGATGGTTAGATATGTTCAGATTGTGAATTGTGTCGAAAGGGCTGGCTGGAAATGTGGTAAGATTTTTTGAGTGTTTGATTTCTGTCTCGATTTGATATATAGCCTTGAGTTGTGAGTATGTTGGAAGACCTCTCATGTTGTGTAGTTGTGGAGTGAAGCGGATTTCTCTGTTGGGTTATGAGTTCATGGTGATGTCTTTGAATTGATCATTTGCCCCAGTAACATTCATGTATTTGATTGATGGTGTATTCCAGCCGTATTAGTGCTCCTTATTATTGTATTCATTGATGGCGTCCTGGTTTAGTCGCGTAGCCGGGAGTAGCATACTCAGTATACGAGGATAGAATTATAAGGATTCAGGGAGGAAGGGCTCTATGCCAATTCTCCGAGTATGAAGTTTGGCTCAGTTCAGTAGTATTATTGGGACACGTGGTGTCCAGTGAGGGTATCCATGTGGTCATTCATATGTGGGTAGAGCTTCCAGAAGCTCGAGATTTCTGTGACCGCCGCTCCAATGTTAGTTCTGCCATCAGCTTCAGGTTTTTACCACGTATTGTGATGCCTCGAGGGTAGGCGTTGGTTGTGTTCAGATGTAGGAAGGTGTAGCGATTGCGTGGTAGTTTTGGTCTTCAGAAGTGTATGGAGATATAGAAGTTGAGGCTAAGAGGGCAGGGGTATCTCCTGCGAGTTGTCCTAGGGTGTGTGGTCCCTATGTAGTTCTGTAATAAGTTCTCTTCTACCGGTGAAAGATATGTTGTAATTGAAGTTTAGACCGCTTGTGGAAGTTGGCGTGACTATTGCGATGGTGGATGCGAGATTGACAATTGATTTGAGTGTTAGATGGTTTGGGTCATATAAGCTTATGAAGAATTTAGTTGAATCCCACCACATCATGGTGGCAGTGATAATGTGTGGGCATAGTCTCGTTTGTCTTGATCCTTGGCTTTGAGCCAAGTGGGGGAGTTCGTTACCGATAAGTTGATTACATGATTATGTGTGGTATTCGTTCAGTTCGAGGTATAGTGGTAAATCAGTTATGACCTGCAGGTATTGGGTCTGGGAATGTCACGAGTAAGGGAAATTTCTTCGATATAGGTTGTAATGTACTTTGTTGGGAAATTGGGTTCTATTGAATGATTTAGTTGAAATTGTAAAAGGTGTGGTGTGCGCAGTGTATGAATTTTCTTGTGGCTTAAAGTGAGTGGGTTACTTTCCTAGTATGTTAGTGTGCAAACGGGTAAGGTCATTTTTGTCTCATTGGTCCGTGTGATTGAGATTTACGTTAGAGGATGTCGAGACTTGTGGTATTCTACATCATCACAGATTCTACATATCGGTGTCAGGAAGGTGAAGGTAATGGCTTTAGATTCGCAGGAAGTCTCTTCAGGGTATGTTTTTCTAATGTGGTGCATTGGGGATAATTGAGGGAGTATTCAGTCGCTTATGAGCCTTAGACGGTATAGTTCTATGCTTGGGTCGCGTGTGGTGAGTCTGGGTTGCAAATTTGTGGTATTGTGTCGGGAAGAAGTATCAATTTGAAGGTAAGTTCGGAGAAACTTGGGTAAATAGAGAAACTTGGTAGTAGGTCGGATCGACATGGTAGGGGGTACAATTAGTTCTTTGGGGTGTTTCTTAACAATGCTCTTGGATTGTTGGTGGCCTGCGTAGTTGGTTGAGATAGAAGAGTTCAGTCTTGATGGTTTGGTGTTGTGCAAATAGGATTTCGGATAGTTCCTGGTGGTTTCTACCTTGGTTAAGGGAGCATATTTTCTTATGGCGTGGTGAATTTGTTTCAAAAAGGGATCCAATGGATGTTCTTGTCTAGTTGGGTAAGTAGTTGCTTGTGGCTCAAAAGGGACCATGGAGTTCCCGTGTTTTTCCTAGGTTGGCATGGCGTCTGGGGTATGTTGGGTGGAGTTGAGATTTGCATATGTGAAGTCACGGTTTGGTTCTGGAAGGAAGGTCATAAATTCTTACGCAACATGGGCAGTTTCAGATGACTAGGCAGATGATATCACTAATGGGTGTAACTTGATGAGGGTATATATTTCATAAAGAGCAATGTGTTTGAGTTAAGGGTACTTCATTGGTATCGCGGCGCCCTATGGTCAGATCGACTATTAATATTCAAGGTTGCTTGGTGAACGAAAGAATTAGAGGGGGTATCCCCCGTGGAATGAGTGAGTATTTGGGATGTGTTATGTGTTCGAGCGATGGAGTTGTGATCAGATATGGTAATCCGTACGTTTTATGGATTTTGAGACTGAGAGTTCTCATAAACATGATATTTTGTGGAAGTGAAATGTGAAGAGGCGAGCTGAGCTAGTCGGATGTTAGTATGTACCATGATTCTGTCATTATGAACTTTTCGGTAAGTTGTCTACCTATTGTGGGTGATCAAAATTAATTTAGGGTTACAGTTAGGCTAGTATTGGTGCGTGTTCGGCACCGGTTCAGAATTGTTGGCTCTGAGTTTCTATTGTTGAGAAATGTACCATTCGATTGTGATTGAGCTTATTCATGTTCTAGAGTGATCTATGAGTTACCGTTCGGTGTTGCGAGGAGTGGTGATTGTTGGTTATATGCACATATGGTGCGCTTATAATTAGGCTTTATAGCTAGATTTGATTAAGGTAAGTAATTGGGTGTTGCGGGATTGAGGTGTGTTGGTTACATACCTTCGATTTTGGGTGGCATGGTATCGTCTGGTTTCCCCCGTGGTTATGGCAATGAACTTTGAGTACTTGATGTCGAATTTCGAATGGTTATTGATTTTTGGGCAAGGTGTCTTAAAATATTCCAAGTGGACCAGCGGTTGGGTGAGATCGCGCAGTGTGGCGGAGTTATGTAGAGGTATGACCTTTGGTATCGGGTTCATGTGTTTTGATTTTTCGGTGTGTGCCAAGCTGTTAGTATGATATGGCGATGGTAATTGTTAATGGCAGGATAGTCCTCTCGTCTGTATCTTTTATATAATTTGATTTCATTAGGAAGTTGCCGTTAAGTGCACAAGTTGCACAGGTTTTGGCTTCGAATTGTATCGAGGTGTCACGTCTTCAGGGTGGTTGTGATGGATGAGAGGAGGTCACTGGACCTAGAATGAATATCTTCGGAATTTTCTACAGCATAACTGAAAGGATAATAACGGGAGTCGGCTTCGAAATCTTCTATAATTCCTTTTTGGGAAGGGGGAGTTTCATGTCTGGTTGATCGGACAAATGGTTGTTAGTTCTATGTGCTTCTTTCATCATCGGCAGTGTATGGAAGTGTTAGAGCGAGGCATTTCTTGATAAGAGGTGGTGTACCAGTATTGGGTTGTTCTGAGCAGTTGTTGAGGTTAAGAGTAGTGCTATGAGAGTTGGGTCACGCGGTGTATTATATGATTTAATTTAGGGTACGTATATGGCTTTGATTCAGCATGTTCAGTTTATAATTATGGAAATTTTGATCTTATATATCATTTCAGAAGTGGGAATTTGGTTCTAAGGTTATGGGCCAGGATTTGGATTTCGAAATTTCAGCTGTATTGTGCTATTGGACCTATATGGGATAGGGTTACGTGGGATCACCCCCGGGTATGTGCATGGTAAGCTACGTAACCATTTGATAATGTTGGGAAACAACTCTTGGCACGTTCGAGGACGAACGTATGTTTAAGTGGGGGGGGGATGTAACGACCCGGCCGGTCATTCCGTGAGATTTACCCCACTTCCCCTATTTCTGCATTTGTTAAGTATCGCTATCTTGTTTTTTATGTGTTGGATCAGTTGGTTTGGGTCCGGAGTGGTTATGGTGAGAGTTTAGGCATTTAGCCTTTTAAAGTGGCCTAAAAGTTGAGAAAGTCAACTGAGAGTTGACTTATTGGTAAATGACCTCGGAATGCGGATTTTATGGCTCAAATAGCTTCGTTAGGTGATTTGGGACTTAGGAGTGTGTTCAGAATATTTTTGTGATGTCCGGAGTAGAATTAGGCTTGAATTGGCGAAAGTTAGTTTTTGGCGATTTTCGGTCGGCAGTGGAAAATAGGATATCGAG
This sequence comes from Nicotiana knightiana, assembly GCA_005239525.1. Classification (NCBI taxonomy): domain Eukaryota; kingdom Viridiplantae; phylum Streptophyta; class Magnoliopsida; order Solanales; family Solanaceae; genus Nicotiana; species Nicotiana knightiana. Next base: position 114,197 of record ML397521.1, on the reverse strand, counting down.
GTCGAAATGGAATTTTGGAAGTTGGAGCAGGTTCATAATGTCATTTTGGATGTGTTTGCAAAATTTCAGGTCAATCGGAGGTGTTTTGGTTGTTTTCGGCGTAGTTGGCGAAATTTGGAAGTTTCAAAGTTCATAGGCTTGAATTTGATGTAATTTTGGTGTTTCTGCGTTTTGGTGTTTGAAGGCTCGACTAAGTTTGAATGATGTTATGGGATATGTTGGTATGTTTAGTTGAGGTCCCGAGGGCCTCGAGTGTGTTTCGGGTGGTTAACGGACCAACTTTTGGCTTGAATTCTGGGCAGATTGCTGCTGGTGTAAGGTTCTAGTTTCCTTCTACGTGATCGCGTGAGGATGTTTGCGATCGCGTAGGGTTAATTGATGAGGCGGGATTTTCTTTAATCGCGATCGCGTGGAATGGTTTGCGATCGCGTGAGTATGAGTGTTTGGTCAGTGCGATCGCGTGGCCTTGTTTGCGATCGCATAGAGTTAAAGGGGCGCGTGGGTGAGTTGAGCTTTGTTCTTCGCGATCGCGTGGAATGGTTTGCGATCGCGTGGGTTTAATTCTTGATGAATCACGATCGCGTGAGGATGTTTGCGATCGCGTAAGGTAAATTGATAGGGCAGCAAGTTTTTTCTTCGCGATCGCGTGCCAAAGTTTGCGATCGCATTGAAGGAATATTTTAGCTGGGCAGAATGTTTAAAAGGCCGGAAGTGCGAATTTGGTTGTTATTTTCTCCATTGTTGCATGCGGACATGAGAGCTTTTGAAAGAGAATTGAAGGGGAATCAAGGGAAATCATCTGGAGGTAAGAATTTCAACTTCATAACACGTTTCTATGTCCATTCCTAAGTGATTAAACCACAAAAATTCTAGAAATTTAGCCAAAGTTGGGGAAGAAGGGTGCATGGAAAATTTATTTTTCTCTTAAGGATTTGAGTGGGCAATTGTGGTCTGATTTTAGTGTTCTTGGTATGCATAGAATCGTGGGAGGACGAGGATTATAAGGATGTAAAAATTATTGAATTCCGAGATGTGGGCCCGAGGCTCAGGTTTGGCCGAATTTTGAGATTTTTGATTAAATTGATAATTTTTGATTGGGTTGTGTTCCTTGAGTATATATTAATGATGTTGAACCGGGTTTGGCTAGATTCGGAGCAATTTGAGGGGAAAAGGCATATCGAACTAGTGTCGCGGCCCGGTTGAGGTAAGTAATGGTCTTAAATCTTGTCCTGAGGGTATAGAACCCCGTACTGCATTATTTTCTCACTGAATTTGGAATGGCGCACATGTCGGATGACGAATAGGTGGAGCTTACTGATTTTTGGATTGGACTAGGTCCTCTCTGCGGAAACTAATGAGTTGCATATTTACTCAAAATCTTATGTTAAATTATGTTCTAAAGATTTGGGAAATATTTGGGTTGTACGCTGTGTTTAGGGCCTCGTGTCGATCTGTTTAGACCCTTTAAGGGCTTTTTACTATTGTTTTTCTCACTATTTGTTCATGATTTCACTCAGCATCATTGTGCATACTGTTTTATTTGAAACTCAGCATGATTTACACTACTTTGAGATTTAAACTGATGTTTTGGGTCGAGTACCCTGTTTTTACTAATTCGCCCGAGGGGCCTTTCGAGTGGTTCTGCTGAGTGTGGCCGAGGGCCAGAGTGATGGTGAGGTGCTGAGTGAGGCCGAGGGCCTGATTATGATGATATTTATGATATGAGACAGGCCGAGAGCCTGTGAGTGATTGATGCCATGATTTGGCTGTTTATTTAGCGCTTGGGCTGAAGGAGCCCCTCCGAAGACGGAGTCTGTACACACACCCAGTGAGCGCAGGTACCTACTGAGTGCGAGCGCCGAGTGCCGAGTGACGAGTTATTGGGAGGCATGAGTGACTATGAGGTGCTGAGTGACTGTGAGGTGTTGAGTGACTGTGAGGCATGCCCGAGGGGCTGATTATGATACATGTTTTGCCCGAGGGGCTAGTGATGATTGTACTACTTTCACTCTGAGCTTATGAAATATGTTTTTCCCGAGGGGCCTCTATATGATTCATTTCCTTTTTATACTAAACTTTTCGGTTGAAGTTGTTGAAAAATATACTTTCCTTAAAGGATTTTTCTGAAGATGATTTGTGACATGATGATTTCACATATCTATGTTATACTGTTGGAAATAATGGTTGTGCCTCTTGTGATTTGATGACATTGATTTTATGTGTTTCTTGCTGCTCAGACCTGATTTATTTTCATTATTACTGAGTTGGCGTACTCACATTACTCCCTGCACCTTGTGTGCAGATTCAGGTGTTAGGGCAGGGTGAGCTATCTATCTGTTCAAGAGATCCTCGGAGGTTTGCGAGGTGGTTGCATGCATCCGCAGTCCTTCTCCCTCTCTTGTTAAATATTATAGAATTTATTTTCGTTGAGTTGTATATTTATGTAGATGCTCATGACCAGTGACACCGGGTTCTCGGGGGTTGTATTTATTATTTAGTATAGTTTTGACTGTTTTTATAAATGTTTAAAGGAAACTTTTATGGGAAATCAATATAGTAAAGAGGTAATGGGAGTTTATTATGAATTGAGTGAAGTTCTGGCTGGCCTAGTTCCGTGATAGGCGCCATCATGACTGGCCTGGATTTGGGGTCGTGACATATATGCACCACCACTTGATCAGCTGGTATACGTTGATGATTTGCCCACAATGGCCGAGATGATGTGATGGGATGCCCTCAGAGGCTTGATGATGTTATGAACGCATATACCTATGCATGGTATGACATTTATACGCATATGCATGGCATTTTAAATATGAAATGATTTACAGAGCTATTCAGACATACATGTTGAGTCTTTTACTCCATGTTTCTCTCATGTCTAGTATTTACTGATTTCATTCCTTACATAATCGGTACATTATTTGTACTGACGTACCTTTGTCGGGGGACTCTGCATTTCATGCCCGCAGGTCCCGATAGACAGGTCAAGAATCCTCCAAGTAGGCTATCAGCTCAGCGGAAGGTGTCAAGTGAAAATATTAGTCAAGTGAAGGAAAAGATGAGAGGTGATAGGCCTTGATGAGAGGAATGACCAGGAAAAGTAATTGCATACGTTTAAAGAAAGCTGAGATGGAATGAAAGAAATTATTCGATCAATGATCCAGAGTTTCTACGTAATGGATACACTCAAGATTTTGGAGTATTGTCCCTGCAGCATATATGTTGACAATCATACATCCATAAAAGACTACGGTATAAGTTAAAAGAAAGAATTTTGATCCCAGGACATAGACAAAGGATTGGGCTGTTACAAGATTGTATCATGGATATTCCATGACACCCATGAAAGGATAAAGTAATAACTAATACCAGGAGCCGCAGATCATAGCTTAGGCCTACATAAAGTCTGATTAGAAGGAAGAAGAAACTAAAGAGTTACATCAACTAAGTAAATTAGGAGTCTAATTACTGGACCCAGAAAAATTATAGACATCATGATTGAGAACATTGTTGAATCACTCTTAATATCAGAGATACAAGAGAGATAGTATGGGATGCCCTCAGAGGCTTGATGAGGTTATGAACGCATATACCTATGCATGGTACGACATTTATATGCATATGCATGACATTATAAATATGAAATGATTTACAGAGCTATTCAGACATACATTTTGAGTCTTTTACTCCATGTTTCTCTCATGTCTATCATTTACTGATTTTCATTCCTTACATACTCGATAAATTATTTGTACTGACGTACCTTTGCCGGGGGACGCTGCATTCCATGCCCGCAGGTCCTGATAGACAGGTCAAGAGTCCTCCAAGTAGGCTATCAGCTCAGCGGAAGGTGTTGGTGCACTCCATTTACTCCAATTATGTATTCTTAGAGGTTTGTAGACAGACGTCATATACGTAAAAAATTGTATGGCCTTGTCGGCCTATGTTAAGTGTACGAGTGGTTATTTTTGTCTTATAGGCCCGTATGTCTTATGTATAAGTTGGTATTATATTTTGTATTCTACTTATCTCACCGCAACCTCTCTAGCTCAGTTATCTATGATAGTATGGTACAAAAGGATACGTTACGTTAGTACTTGGCAGAGTAAGGTACCGGGTGCCCGTCGCAGCCCATCGGTTTGGGATTTGTTACACCCCCATGTTTTCGTACGTGAAAGTACACCGTGAGTAAATTTATATAAGCTCGGGAATAAGATTATTTTTGAGGTTATAAGTATTATGTTATTTCAAGAAAGTGATAAGTAAATTCGTGAAGGTGCAAGGGTAAGCAAATCAAATAAAATGAGTTTCGTCAAAGTTGATATTTTGAGGTAAAATAAGGTCCAAGCTATAATACCCCGTATTTATGGACTAGTGTCATACAAGGTACAACATGACCATGATAGCAAGGCGTATAAAGTGTGTTAAAAGTGAGTAACATTTTTAAGTAATTTGAGATGATTCTTAATTATGTGGATAATTCGGTAATTATCGGTCAGTAGGAGATTAATAAGATAAATTAGTAAATAATTATGATTGGGATAAGGCCTTAAAGGACCAAAATGTGGTAGACGCTAAACCTTATGACTCTTAAGTCATTGTAAGATAGGTGGCAAGAATAAAATCATTAAGGATTATGTAGTGGCTGCACAATCCATTTATGAAACATATCTCTTAACATAAGAGACATGGATGGATAACCAACTTAAATCACAAGAACATTCTCATATGCATCTGATGAGGATTCAAACGTAAGTATTGTGTGTTTCAAACGAAAGTCATGTAAGCAACGTCCAAGACCTTCAACAATTCAAATTAATGTGAGATTTTATAATTTTAAGGGAGTACAATGTAATCTTTCTCAAGGGAATTGACTCAGGTATGTTAAGGCTATCCCTCCTATCTTTTTGACATGATCTATATGACAAAAACGAAATAAGAAAATACACAATTACCATAAATGACTCTATTCATAGAAGTATTAGAGGTTCCTATGCTCTTTAATTCCCATGTCTTATTATTCTATTGTTTGTTCATTGGTCTCAGAAAATACGTAAGTTGATAAAGTTATTTCATGATATTAATCAGAGGCATAATGGTCTTATGACATTACGAGAAATTTTATTACTTCTCATGCATTGCAATTATTTACATTGACCCATGACTAGACGACGTTATATATGTGTATATATGTATATTATATGCATATGGGATATAGGAAAAGGTTATGGCGTTATATACGCACCACCACCTGATCAACTGGTAAACGTTAATGATTTGCCCACAGTGGCCGAGATGATATGATGGGATGCCCTCAGAGTCTTGATGATGTTATGAACGCATATACCTATGCATGGTATGACATTTATACACATATGCGTGACATTATAAATATGAAATGATTTACAGAGCTATTCAGACATACATGTTGAGTGTTTTACTCCATGTTTCTCTCATGCCTATTATTTACTAATTTTCATTCCTTACATACTCGGTACATTATTTGTACTGACGTTGGGGGATACTGCATTTCATGCCCGCAGGTCCCGATAGACAGGTCAAGAGTCCTCCAAGTAGGCTATCAGCTAAGCGGAAGGTGTTGGTGCACTCCATTTGCTCTGGAGTTGCTTGTTTGGTAGGTATGATTTAGAAGTGTACTTTTTGGTATGGCAGGCTCTGTGCTGACCTTTATGACAATTATGTATTCTTAGAGGCTTGGAGACAGACGTCATGTACATAAAAGATTGTATGGCCTTGTCGGCCTATGTTCAATGTACGACTGGTTATTTTGGTCTTATAGGCCCGTATGTCTTATGTATAAGTTGGTATTATATGTTGTATTCTACTTATCTCACGGTAGCCTCTCCGACTCAGTTATCTATGATAGTATGATACCAAATGATATGTTATGTTGGTACTCGATAGAGTAAGATACCGAGTGCCCTCGCGGCCCATCGATTTGGGTCGTGATATGTTTGATGTGATTTGAGGGCTCGACTAATTTTTTATGGTGTTTTAGGACTGGTAGATATGTTTGGTTGAGGTCCCAGGGGCCTCGGGCCAGTTTCAGATGCTTAAGGAATCATTTTGGACTTGTGGAAGATAGCATATTTTCTAGTGTTTTGTTGTAGACTTTTTCTTCATCACGTTCCCGAGAGAGGTCCCACGATCGCGTAAAGCATCTTAGAGGCCAGCTGAAGTTGTTCATCATGTTTGCGAATATGGGGACGTGATCGGTTAAGTTGGTCAGGTTGTGCATCGTTAACGCGTGGGCTAGGCCGTGTTTGCTAAGAGGAAGTAAAGCAACGGCGGGATTCATGTATTGTTCTTCGGGAATGCGTGGGGTTGTTCGCGATCGTGTAGGTATGAGAGCCAGTGAATCGCGTTCGCGTGGAGTTTTCCACGTTCGGGTAGGTTAAAATCTGGGGCAGCGAAGTTGTGCTTCGTGATCGCGTGGCTATTTTCGCGATCGCGATTAAGGAATCACTGGGGAGTATTAAACATTTCAAAAATGGGGGTTAGGCTATTTTTATCAAAACTTATGTTTGGGAGCTCGGATTTGGACGAGATTTTGGGGGATTTCCAGAGACATCGATTGGGTAATTATTCTACACTCTATTTTGGTTATATCTCAATAATCTATCATTAATTTTATCTTTAATTTCAGATTTTTGGGTTGAAATTTCGGAAAAATTGGAAGAAGTTATTCAACTAAGATTTCGAGTTTTGAAAGGGGATTTTTGGTCGGATTTGAGTAATTTTTATATGGTTGGACTCGTGAGTGAATGGGTCTTCATATTATGTAACTTTTACCCAATTTCGAGATGTGGGCCCGGGAGGCTTTTTGGGACAATTTCCTAATTTCTCATTTTAGCTTAGATTTCATTGACTAGATTAGTTTCTTATAGCTATATTATAACGACCCGACCGGTTGTTTCGTGAGATCAACCTCGTTTTCCCCATTTCTGCTTCATCATATATTGCTTAGCCTGTTTATGTTTTGTTGGGTCGGATGGTTTGAGTTCGGAGTGGTCGTGGTGAGAACAGAGGCACTTAACCTCTTGAAGTAGCCTTATAGTTGAAAAGTCAAACTGAGAGTTGACTTATTGGTAAATGATCTCGGAATGCAGATTCTATGGTTCATATAGCTTTGTTAGGTGATTTGGGACTTAGGAATATGTTCGGAATGAAGTTTTGATGTCCGGTGTAGAATTAGGATTGAGTTGGTGAAAGATAGTTTTTGGTGATTTTCGGTCGGCAGTGGAAAATATGCAATCGGGGTCGGAATGGAATTTCGACAGTTGGAGCAAGTTCGTAATGTCATTTTGGGTATGTGTGCAAATTTTCAGGTCAATCGGATGTGTTTTGGTTGGTTTCGGCATCATTGGCGAAATTTAGAAGTTTCAAAGTTCATAGGCTTGAATTTGATGTAATTTTGGTGTTTTGGTGTTGTTTTTCGTGTTTCAAAGGCTCGACTAGGTTTGAATGATGCTATGGGGTGTGTCGGTATGTTTGGTTGGGGCCCCGAGGGGCTTGGGATTGATTTCGGAAGGTTGGCGGAGGTTTGTACTTGGGAAATTTACAGCAAATAGATGATGGTGTTAAGCTGCTGGTGTGGCCGCACCTGCGCTTGGGCACCCGCAGGTGCGACACCGCAGGTACGAATGTCCAGGCGTAGGTGCAAAAAGAGGCTAGACAGGAGGAGTCCGCAGGTGCAAAGAGTTGGTCGCACCTGCGAAGCCGCAGGTGCAGAAGAGGGACCCCAGGTGCGAGAATTGGACTATTAGTGGGTTTTCACGTGTGCGCACCTGGGACCGCAGGTGCGGATTAACTGGGCAAAACAGTATAAAATAATTCCTCCGTGAAATTTTGGTTATTCTTCCATTGTTGCATGCAGGTGGAGCTTATTTGAGAGCAAATTGAAGAAGGTCTTCGAGGGTCTTCAGTGGAGGTAAGTTCCCGGACTATATAACTCGTTTCTATGCTATTTTGTTTCAGATTAGGCTTGTAATTTGAAGAATTAAAGTGGAAAGAGTTGGGTAAAATGGGGAGGAAGATTGAAAATTCGTTTGGTGATTTGAGTGGGCAATTATGGTCCGATTGTGGAGTTTTTGGTATGTGTAGAATCGTGGGAGGATGAGTATTCTAGTGATGTAAATTTTATCGAATTCAGAGATGTGGTCCCGGGGCTCGGGTTTGGCCGAATTGTGAGAATTGTGTTAAAATTTGTATCTTTCGATTGGGTTTTGTTCCGTTAGCGTGTATTGATGATGTTAATCTGATTTTGGATAGATTCAGAGGTTTTGGGAGCTGATTCGAGGGGAAAGCGCATCACAGAGTAGCTTTTGGGCTATTTTGAGGTAAGTTACGATTGTAACTCTAAACCTGAGGGTATGACACCCTGTTATCTATTATTGTGGTGATGCACATGCTAGGTGACGAGCGTGGGGGAGTGCACCGATAGGGATTGGTACTTGGTCCGTCCCGTAGAGACTATTAAGCTGCGTATTCGATGTGAAACCTTATGATATCTTGTATTTTAGAAATTTATACTTGTATATGGGCTGTGAGCCATGATTGGGGCCTTGTGTCGACCTGTTTAGACCCTCAGGGGGTACTTTTACACTATTTTACCACTATCTTGTTAGTAAATTGTGAACTCAGTCATTGTTTCCTTATTGTGGTTATTTTTACTGTTATCACACTGCTTTGAAAACTGTGAAAAGTATTTGGGGCTGAGTCCCGTGAGTTGAGATAAATTTCCCAAGTGGCTTGTGAGGGTGACTGAGTCAGGCCGAGAGACGAGTATGTGAGGGTAGCTATGGATCGGGCTGCACGCCGCAGTAGTATATATGTGATTAGGCTGAGCGTCGGGTATGTGAGGATAGTTATGGGATGGGCTGCACGCCGCAACAATATATGTGTTATATATTATATGTGGGTCGGGCTGCACGCTGCAACAATATAGATTATATATATATGGAACGGGCTGCACGCCTCAGCAATATATGTTATATATATGGATCGGGATGCACGCCGCAGCAGTATACATATTGGATCAGGTTGCACGCCGCAACAGATATAGTGCTTGGGCTGAAGGAGCCCCTCCAGGATTCTGTACACCCCTAGTGAGCGCAGTCGACTATTATATGGATCGGCTGCACGCCGCAGCAATATATGTTATATATGTGGATCGGGTTGCACGCTGCAGTAGTATAAATATATATATGTATGTATAAATGTAGTGGAGCTGGCTGCTCGCCGCAGCAGTTGTGTGTGTTCATGGTACTTACTGAGTATGAGTGTTAAGTTAGAGCATGAGATACTGATAGTGGAGTCACGAGCGACCGAGAAGCTTTATTGTGAGTGATAATGTGCCCGAGGGGCTTATATTCTATAAAAATGCTTTTTTCACTCTTCTTTACACTGAGCCTCTGATAATAAATGTTGGACAAAAGTTTTCATATGAGATTTTTAAATGAAAACCGGGTTTTTTTTTAATATTCGGAATTGTAGATTTCTGACTTGATTTGCTCATTTCCACTGTTATTCATTATATGGATTTATATGATTTAAATGGCTCATCACTACACTCAAGTTTTTAGTTACATTATTTACTTACTGAGTTGGCGTACTCACATTACTCCCTGCACCTCTGTGTGCAGATCCAGGTACCAGACCATCTCGCTAGTTGATTTCTGGATGAGCTTGGAGTTGTCCGAGGATTGAGGTAGTTGCTCAGTGTCCCCAACTCACCTCATTTCCTTCCCTCAGATTATAGTTTCTTTTGGTCTTTCATGCCTCAGTTTTTGGTTTTAGCAAGACATTGTTATACATTGTATTTCCAGTATTAGATGGTCATGACAATTGACTCCGGCTTTTGGGGAATGTGTATTTGTTTTATCTCTTTCTGATATTTTTAAAATCTATTAAATTTGGGGAAATTATGGAATATATTGATAATATGAAATGCTTGGCTAGCCTAGTTTCACGATAGGCGCCATCACGGTTGGCTTAGGATTTGGGGTCGTGACAAGTTGGTATCAGAACCCAGGTTACATACGACTCACGGGTCATGAGCAGGTTTAGTAGAGTCTTGCGGATTGGTACGGAGACGTCTATACTTATCTTCGAGAGCCTGCAGAACCCTTAGGAACGATCTCATCTTTCTTGAATTATGTCGTGCCATTTCATTGGTTCTGGAAATCTAAACTTCTGTTGTTTCATTCTCTCACAGATGGTGAGGACTCGCGCCACCGATCAGGGTGATCAGCCACCGGCTAGACCAGCGAGGGGTCAAGGCCGCGATCAAGGCCGTGGTAGAGGCAGGGGCCAGCCCGTGCGGTAGCCAGGGTAGTATTAGTTGATCCCCCTACTACTCAGGAAACATGTTCACGCCACAGATACTCCAGCGGGATAGGCTCAGGCACCAGCAGTGCCTATTGTTATTCTAGGTCTTTAGGAGACCCTAGCTCAGATCTTGATGGTGTGTACCACCCTTGATCAGGCAGTTGACGCTAATTCTCAGGTCGGGGGAGGCAGTCAGACTCCAGTTGCTCGGACACCTGAGCAGGCAACTCAGGGCCCGCAGACACCGGGGGCGGTTCCAGCCCAGCCGGTTGCTCCAGTTTAGGACTTCGTGGTCCCAGCTATGCCAGATGATGTGCACCGTAGGCTGGAGAGGTTTATTATACTACAGCCTCCGAGATTCAGTGGTGTTGAGGGCGAGGATGCCCAAGGTTTTATAGATAAGTGCCAGAGGATGCTACGTATTGCTTGGATTTTGGAGACCAGTGAGGTCTCTTTTTGCCACTTTTTAGTTCTCTAGTGCCACCTATACTTGGTGGGAGTTCTTTAAGAGGCGTAGGCCTGTTGGTTCAGCACCCCTTACCTGACAATAGTTCTCCACTATCTTCTTGGAGAAGTATGTAGCCCAGTCTCACCTGGAGGAGCATCGCAGGCATTTTGAGCAAATGCGTCAGGGTGCTCCTTCCAGGGAGCAGTTTCAGCATGGCAGGGGCCGTTCATTTTGGCCTCCTCAGTTAGGTCGCCCAGCCTATAGTGGTGCATCTGCGGGGCATGGTCCCCGCTGTTTTCAGCCAGTCCATTCTTCATTCGGTGCCCTTCCAGCCCAGAGTATAGCTCGAGCACCATCAGCTCAAGGTTCTTTTATACATGGTTCTCCTAGTGGCCATTCTGGTGTCAGGGGTTCATTTTAGTCCCAGTATCCAGCTCTAGGGAGCTGTTATGACTGTGGAGAGCTCGGGCATATGAGGAGGCAGTGTCCTCAACTTCTTGGAGGTCCATCTCAGCTGAGGGTCCAGCCTTCGACTTCAGGTTCAGTTACTTCACCACCCACCCAGGAAGCCAGGGTTAGTAGTCAGTCAGCTAGAGGCCTCCCTAGAGGGGGAGGTCGAGAAGGTGGAGGCCTGGCCCGTATGTATGCCTTTCCAGCCAGGCCAGATGCTATGGCCTCCGATGCAGTGATCACAGATATTGTCTCATTCTAATGCTGAGATGCTTTGGCTTTATTTGACCCTGGTTCTATATATTCCTATGTTTCTTAATATTTTTCCCATTCTCTGGATATGCCCCATGAGTCCTTAGTTACATTTGTTCATGTGTCGACTCCGATGGGCGATATTGTTGTTATGGACCATGTGTATCGATCGTGTGTGATATCTATTGGGGGTATGGAGACCCGAGTGGACCTACTGTTACTCAGCATGGTCGATTTTGATGTAATATATTAGGCATGGATTGGTTATCTCCGTGTCATGCCGTTCTTGATTTTCACGCTAAGACCGTGACCTTAGCTATGCCCGGATGTCTGAGGGTTGAGTGGAGAGGTTCTTCTGATTATGTGCCTAGCAGGATAATTTCCTATCTGAAGGCTCAACGTATGGTTGAGAAGGGGTGTTTATCGTATCTGGCATTTGTGAGGGATGTCAGTGGTGAGACTCCCGCTATTGATTCGGTTCCTGTGGTCCGTGACCTTCCGGACGTGTTTCCTGCAGACATGCCAGACATGCCGCCTGACAGGGACATTAATTTTGGTATTGACATGGTTAGGCACCCCCTATTTTTATCCCCCCTTATCATATGGCACTAGCGAAGCTAAAGGAATTAAAGGAGAAGCTTCAGGAACTCCTAGATAAGGGGTTTATTCGGCCTAGTGGGCCACCTTAGGGTGCACCGGTGTTGTTCGTAAAGAAGAAGGATGGTTCTATGCGTATGTGTATTGATTTTCGGCAGCTGGATAGAGTTACGGTGAAGAACCGGTATCCCTTGCCTCGTATAGATTACTTGTTTGATCAGTTGTAGGGTGCCAGAGTATTTTCTAAGATTGACTTGCGTTCAGGCTATCATCAGTTGAAGATTCGGGGGCCAGACATCCCGAAGACTACTTTTAGGACTAGATATGGTCATTACGAGTTTCTGGTTATGTCATTCGGGCTGACCACTGCCCCAGCAGCCTTTATACACTTGATGCACAGTGTATTCCAGCCTTATCTGGATTCTTTCATCATCGTGTTCATTGACAATATCTTGGTGTATTCCCGATCTCAGGAAGAGCAGCATTTGAGAGTTGCGCTTCAGACCTTGAGAGAGAAGAGATTGTATGTAAAATTTTTGAAGTGTGAGTTCTGGCTTGATTCAGTAGCATTCTTGGGGCACGTGGTGTCCAGTGAGGGTATTCAGGTTGATCCGAAGAAGGTAGAGGCGGTGTAGAGTTGTCCTAGACCATCATCAGCTACTAAGATTCGCAGTTTCCTTGGTTTGGTAGGGTACTCCCACCGTTTTGTACAGGGATTTTCATCTATGCTACACCTATGACCAGACTGACCCAGAAGGGTGCTTAGTTCAGGTGGACTGAGGGGTGTGAGGAAGCTTTCAGAAGCTCAAGTTAGCTTTGACTACATCTCCGGTATTGAAATCGTCCTATGGGTTCAGGTTCTTATACAGTTTACTGCCTCAAGAGTTGGCCTTGGAGCGATTTTGATGCAGGACGGTAGGGTGATTGCCTACGCGTCCAAACAGTTGAAGGTGCACGAGAAGAATTATCCAGTGCATGATCTTGAGCTAGCAGCTATTGTTCATGTTTGACGTCATTATTTGTATGGAGTGCATTGTGAGATTTTCACTGATCACCATAGTTTGCAGCATCTGCTTAAGCAGAAGGATCTGAATTTGCGTCAAAGGCGGTGGTTGGAGATTCTTAAGGATTATGATCTCACTATTTTATACCATCCGGGGAAGGCCAATGTAGTGGCCGATGCCCTGAGTCGCAGAGCGAAGAGTTTAGGGAGTCTAGCCTACCTCTCAGTAACAGAGCAACCTTTAGCACTTGATGTTCAGGATTTAGCAGGTCAGTTGGTGAGATTGGATCTATTAGCGCCTTCGCGGGTAGTGGCTTGTGTAGCCTCCAGGTCTTCCCTTTATGATTAGATTAGATCATGCCAGTATGATGATCCACATCTGCTTGTTCTGCAGGACAGGGTCTTTCGCGGTGATGTCAGGTATGTGGTTATTGGTGATGATGGGGTCATGAGGAAGCAAGGACGGATTTGCGTGCCCAATATGGATGGACTTCGAGATTTGATTCTGGCTGAGGATAGGTCGTGGTATTCCATCCATCTGGGTGCCGCAAAGATGTATCAGGATTTGAGGCAGCATCATTGGTGGAGGAGGATGAAGAAAGATATTGGCGGATGAAGAAAGATATTATTGAGTTTGTGGCTCGGTGTCTCAACTGTCAGCAAGTCAAGTATGAGCACCAGTGACCAGATGGATTGCTTCAGAGATTTGAGAATCCGGAGTGGAAGTGGGAGCGGATCACCATGGACTTCGTAGTTGGACTCCCACGGACTTCGACGAGGTTTGATGCTATATGGGTTATTGTGGATCGGCTGACCAAGTCCGGGCACTTCATTCCTGTTGGTACCATTTATTCTTCGGAGCGATTAACAAAGATTTATATCAGGGAGATTGTCCGATTGCATGGGGTTCCAGTTTCTATCATTTCTGACAGAGGTACTCAGTTCACATCTAAGTTTTGGAGAGCCGTATAGAGAGAGTTGGGTACTCAGGTCGAGTTGATTTTATCCTCAGACCGACGGTCAATCACAGCGTACTATTTAGATTTTGGAGGATATGTTACGTGCATGTGTCATTGATTTTGGGGGTTCATGGGACCAGTTTCTGCCACTCGCGGAGTTTGCATATAATAATAGTTATCAGTCGAATATCCAGATGGCTCTGTATGAGGCTTTATATGGTAGGATGTGTAGATCTTCGGTTGGTTGGTTTGAGTCGAGCGAGGCTAGGCTATTGGGCACAGAGCTGGTTCAGGATGCGTTGGGTAAGGTGAAGTTGATTCAGGAGCGGCTTTGCACGGCACAATCTAGGCAGAAGAGTTATGCGGACCGGAAAGTCCGAGATGTGTCTTTCACGGTTGGGGAGAAGGTACTGTTGAAGGTGTCACCCATGAAGGGTATTATGAGATTGTGGAAGAGGGGAAAGCTGAGTCCCTGGTTCATTGGGCCATTTGTGGTGCTTCAGAGGGTTGGGGAAGTGGCTTATATACTTGCCATGCCTCCCAGTTTATCGAGTATTCATCCGATGTTCCATGTTTCGATGCTCCGGAAGTATGATGGTGACCCGTCTCATGTTTTGGACTTCAGCACGGTTTAGCTCGAGGGTGATATGTCATATGAGGTAGAGCCAGTGGCTATTTTGGGTCGTCAGGTCAGAAAGCTGAGGTCTAAGGATGTAGCTTCCGTGAAGGTTCAGTGGAGAGGACCACCGGTGGAGGATGCCACCTGGGAGACCGAGCGGTAGATACGGGGCAAATATCCTCACTTATTCGAGACTTCAGGTATCTTTCTAGACCCGTTCGAGGATGAACGTTTGTTTAAGAGGGGGAGGATGTAACGACTCGGCCGGTCGTTTCGTGAGATTAGCCTCGTTTTCCCCATTTCTGCTTTATAATATATTTCTTATCCTGTTTATATTGCGTTGGGTCGGATGGTTTGAATTTGGAGTGGTCGTGGTGAGAACAGAGGCACTTAGACTCTTGAAGTAGCCTTATAGTTGAAAAGTCAAACTGAGAGTTCACTTATCGGTAAACTACCTCGAAATGTGGATTTTATGGTTCGGATAGCTTCGTTAGGTGATTTGAGACTTAGGAGTGTGTTCGGAATGAAGTTTTGATGTCCATTAGGCTTGAATTGGCGAAAGATAGTTTTTGGCGATTTTCGGCCAGCAGTGGAAAATAAGCTATCGGGGTCGGAATGGAATTCCGACAGTTGGAGCAGGTTCCTAATGTCATTTTGGGTATGTGTGAAAATTTTCAGGTCAATCGGATGTGTTTTGGTTGGTTTCGGCATCATTGATGAAATTTAGAAGTTTCAAAGTTCATAGGCTTGAATTTGATGTAATTTTGGTGTTTTCGTGTTTTCGTGTTGTTTTTGGTGTTTCGAAGGCTCGACTAGGTTTGAATGATGCTATGAGGTGTGTTGGTATGTTTGTTTGGGGCCCCGAGGAGCTCGGGATTGATTTCAGATGGTTGGCGGAGGTTTGAACTTGGTAATTTGCAGCAAATAGCTACTGGTGTTAAGTTGCTGGTGTGGCCACACCTGCGGATGGGCACCCGCAGGTATGACGCCGCAGGTGCGAAGGTCCAGGCGCAAGTGCGAAAAGAGACTAGGCAGGAGGAGTCCGCAGGTGCGAAGAGTTGGCCGTACCTGCTAAGACGCAAGTGCGGATGAGGGACCATAAGTGCGAGAATTGGACTGTTAGTGGGTTTTCGTGGGTGTGCACCTGGGACCGCAGGTGCGGGTATGCAGGTGCGGATTAACTGGGTAGAACAATACAAAAGAATGCCTCCGCAAAATTTAGGTTATTCTTCCATTATTGCATGCAGGTGGAGCTTATTTGAGAGCAAATTGAAGAAGGTCTCCGAGGGTCTTCAGTGTAGGTAAGTTCCCGGACTATATAACTCATTTCTATGCTATTTTGTTTCGGGTTAGGCTTGTAATTTGAAGAATTAAAGTGGAAAGAGTTGGGTAAAATGAGGAGGAAGATTGGAAATTATTTTGGTGATTTGAGTGGATAATTATGGTCCGATTGTGGAGTTTTTGGTATGTATAGAATCGTGGGAGGATGAGAATTCTAGTGATGTAAATTTTATCAAATTCTGAGATGTGGGCCCAGGGCTCGGGTTTGGCCGAATTTAGAGAATGGTGTTATAATTTGTATCTTTCGATTGGGTTTTTTCTGTTAGCGTGTATTGATGATGTTAATTTGATTTTTGTTATTCGGAGCTTTTGGGAGCCGATTCGTGGGGTAAGCGCATCGCGGAGTAGCGTTTGGGCTATTTTGAGGTAAGTAACGATTGTAACTCTAAACCTGAGGGTATGACACCCCGTTATCTATTATTTTGTTGATAAATGATGTGACACACATGCTAGGTGACGAGAAATATATCATGTATTTAGAAATTTATACTTGTATATGGGCTGTCAGCCATGATTGGGGCCTTGTGCCGACCTGTTTAGACCCTCAGGGGGTACTTTTACACTATTCTACCACTATTCTGTTAGTAAATTGTGAACTTAGTCATTGTTTCCTAATTGTGGTTATTTTTACTGTTATCACACTCCTTTGAAAACTCTGAAAAGTATTTAGGGCTGAGTCCCGTGAGTTGAGATAAATTGCCCAAGTGGCTTGTGAGGGTGACTGAGTCAGGCCGAGAGCCGAGTATGTGAGGATATCTATGGATCGGGCTGCACGCTGCAGCAGTATATATGTGATTAGGCTGAGCGTCGGGTATGTGAGGATAGTTATGGGACGGGCTGCACGCCGCATCAATATATGTGTTATATATTATATGTGGGTCGGGCTGCACGCCGCAACAATTTAGATTGTATATATATGGAACGGGCTGCACGCTGCAGCAATATATGTTATATATATGGATCGGGCTGCACGCCGCAGTAGTATACATATTGGATCGGGCTGCATGTCGCAGCAGATATAGCGCTTGGGCTGAAGGAGCCCCTCCAAGAGTCTGTACACCCCCAGTGAGCGCAGTCAACTATTATACGGATCGGGCTGCACGCCGTAGCAATATATGTTATATATGTGGATCGGGCTGCACGTCGCAGCAGTATAAATATATATATATGTATGTATAAATGTAGTGGAGCGGGATGCCCACCGCAACAGTTGTGTGCGTTCATGGTACTTACTGAGTACGAATGTTAAGTGAGAGCCTGAGATACTGATAGTGGATTCACGAGCGACCGAGAGGCTTTATTGTGAGTGATATTGTGCCCGAGGGGCTTATATTCTATAAAAAGGTTGTTTTCACTCTTGTTTACACTGAGCCTCTGATAATAAATGTGGGACAAAAGTTTTCATACGAGATTTTAAAATTAAAATCGAAGTTTTTTTTTTAATATTCGGAATTGTAGATTTCTGACTTGATTTGCTCATTTCCACGGTTATTCATTATATGGATTTATATGATTTAAATGGCTCGTCACTACACTCAAGTTTTTAGTTACATTGTTTACTTACTGAGTTGGCGTACTCACGTTACTCCCTGCACCTATGTGCAGATCCAGATACCGGACCATCTCGCTAGTTGATTTCTAAACGAGCTTGGAGTTGTCCGAGGATTGAGGTAGCTGCTCAGCGTCCCCAGCTCACCTCCTTTCCTTCTCTCAGACTATAGTTTCTTTTAGTCTTTTGTACCTCAGACTTTGGTTGTAGCAAGACATTGTTGTACATTGTATTTCCAGTCTTAGATGCTCATGACAGTTGACTCCGGGTTTTTGGGAATGTGTATTTGTTTGATCTCTTTCTGATATTTTTAAAATCTGCTAAATATGGGGAAATTATGGAATATATTGATACTCTAAAATGGTTGGCTAGCCTAGTTCAACGATAGGCTCCATCACGGCCGGCTTAGGATTTGGGGTCGTGACATATATTTATGGTATTTATATGGTTTTGGCTAGATTTGGGCCATTCGGAGTTGGATATTCGTGGGAAGAGCATTGTTATCGATTGATTGAGCTTGGTTCGAGGTAAGTGGATTGCCTAACCTTGTGTGGGGGAATTCCCCTTAGGATTTGGTACTGATATTGCTATGTGAGTGCCATGTACGCGAGGTGACGAGTGCGTACACAGGCTATTTGTTGAAATACCTAATTTTTACTGAGTAATTACTTGTTTTCACCTTAAATGAATATACTAGCATGCGTAGTTACCCTGCTAGCCTACAATAACATGTCTACGTGCCTTAATTTCTTAACTGAACTCCTTGCAGCATGCCTATTGAATTCCTGCTTCTTTTCCCGACTTGTACTTAGCCTAGACTGTAGATTCTCTGGCTGCACTTATCGTCTGTAATTGATTGCGGTGTGTATTTACTTTGGGACTACGGGACGGTATCCCGAGAGATCCCCCTGCTTATTTACTTTTATGACTACGGGACGGTATCCCGGGAGATCCCCCTGCACCTTTACTTTTGAGACTACGAGGCGGTACCTCGGGAGTTCTCCCTGTACATTTACTTTTGAGACTATGGGGCGGTACCTCGGGAGCTCTCCCTGCATATATACTTTTGGACTACGAGACGATATCTCGGGAGATCCCCTATTGGTTATTTTCGCGTGTCGTTCTATTATTTCATTGTGTTTTTCTTTGTTGAACTCTAGTCTCTTATTATACTGCTTTATTCTCCTGCTTTTATTATTATATACCAATGGGCATGACTTGACCTCGTCACTACTTGACCGAGGTTAGGCTCGGCACTTACTGGGTACCAATTGTGTTGTACTCATGCTACTCTTCTGCACATGTTTTGTGTGAAAATTCAGGTGCTCGTCATCAACCGCTTTATCAGTAAGTTCGAGACATGTTTTTGAGACTTCAAGGTATAGCTACTGCATCCGCAGACCTCAGAGTCCCCTTCTATTCTTCACCGTGTCAAACACTTTCTGTATTTGTTTTTACTAGACTCCGGTGCATAGAGATGTTACTTCCTTTCTGTATCTTGTGACTCATGATATTTCGGGTTTTGGGAAAGATGTGTAAGTTAGTGTTTGGTTATTATACATGCCGAGCGGCATCATTTTTGATTATTTAGTATCTGTTGCAGTTAGAAGTTAAACTTTGGTTCTGTTATTGGTATTTTCTGAAATTGTTACGCTTACCTAGTTGTAGAGACTAGGTGCTGTCACTATGTGTTTCGGAGAGATGTTTGGGTCGTGACACTATCCAATCAAATCGGAATGATGCCAAATTTTGCGTGCAAGTCTTAAATGACATTGAGGAACTATTCCCGGTCTCAGAATCCTATTTGGACCTCGACACCACCAAAACCTACTCCAAACAAAATTTAAAGAACTTCAAAACCCTTCAAAGATCCAACTTTAACTATTAGGTGTCGAAGCACTTCCGGGTCATCCAAAACCCGACCTGAACATATGCCCAAGTCCAAAATCATCATATGAACCTATTGGAACCGTCAAATCTCGATTCCGAAGTCATTTTCTCAAAACGTTGACTGAAGTCAAATTTAACCTTTTTAGCCAACTTTAAGGAACCAAGTGTTCTGATTTCAACCCGAACCGTTTCAAATCCCGAACTAATTATCCATGCAAGTAATAAAAGAGTAAAAGCACGTACGAGGAAAATTATTTAAGGGAACGGGGTTCTAAAAAGCAAAATAACCGTTCAGGTTGTTACATTCTCCAAATAAACGTTCGTCCTCGAAGGGGTATAGAATCATGCTCGGAGTGCTGAATAAGTGTGGATATCTACTTCGCTTGTCCTCCCGGGACTCCGATGTTTCCTCCTCGACTAGTTGCCCATCCTCTTAACCTTTACCGCGAAAATCCTTTTGGACCTCTGTCGCACCCCCTTTTTCTCGCAAAATCAGGTTTCGACATTTTTTAGACAACTCCCTTCCTTTTGGGATGGGATATGGGATTCGAAGAGTCTCCACCTAACAGATTAAGGTGTGTTAGATCACCTACAATAATTAACTTATGAAATTAGTTTTCATCACCAGAGATCGGGTAAGGGCTCCAAAATTACCTTGAGGGGAAGGTGTTAGGCACCCCTCGAGGTCCACAATGGTGGGTCCCGGCCGAACATAATTAAGTGAATTATTCTTTAAAGGAAAATAAAGCAATTTAGACAACTATTATTTTAAACAGGAATTAAAGGGGTCCTAAGTTTTTTAGCCTATAGGATCATTTCCATGCAATACTTGTTAACTTTCCCCAGATCGGGGTGCTACACATAGTATTAGCGCGCATGTCATCATCTCCTTTACTACCCAATTACTATCTTTCAGTTGTTACTTAAGCATTCTAGTAGCTTCTAACTCGTGCCTTATGCGTGCACTACCCGTCCCTTACCTATGGTCCTGGAGGTGTTTAGGACCTCTATTTAAGGTAGTTCTAGACTCACCTAGGTTGCTAAAAAACTGAGAAAGCTAAGCGAAAAACAAAAATTCAGATAGGACTGTCACATAAGGAGCAAATAGGGGTTCATGTTAACCTCCACAAGTAAACAGCAAATGCACGCAACTCCAACAGACAACTTTTATTAATTTAAGACCCTATAGGTAGGATATCAAGATAAGAATAAACAGAATATAAGACAACAGTTTATTAAAGCGAGCAGTGTACCTATCAGTTTGCCTACTGATTTTTGTTTAAACTCTACATTACAGTGCTTTTTAGCCCCAGAATTCCTATAAGTTTGCCTAAGTGATAACCAGAATGGAATCTTATAGGCATGGTATCTAAAATTGTTAATTCTAGACCTATAACAAGGTTTCTAAGCGAATTTCTCATTTTAAACTCATGGAAACATATTTTTATCTCTTTAAATCATATAGGCATGCTTTCTGATTTGCAGAATTAATTAACTCCTATAGACATGATTTCTAGGTGTGGAAACCGATTACGAGCATGATTCTAAATTTACAACTGATTTATCCTATATGCATGATTTCTACTAGTTCAAACCCTGTGGACATGATTTTTAGATTGAAGAAAACTGGTTTTTATATCTCCTATAGGCATGATATCTAAGTCGGAGAAGACTGATTTTTATTTATCCTATAGGCATGATATCTAAACTGATTTTTATATCTCCTATAGGCATGACATCTATGTGGGCAGAAACTTTAAACTAATTGCCAGGCAAGTTTATTAAGTTACACAAATAAGATCCTATTTGCATGATCACTAATGCACATTGAGATTAGAGATATGTGGAAATCCTATGAACATGTATTCTAATGCAGAACTGACAGAAACCTATGGGAAGTATTTTTAGTATGCCAAAAGCATGAAAATTCAGAGTCGCAGACAATTAGAAATCATCCTACAGGTAGGATCTCTAAATGCACATAAGGAATCAATATAATGGACATATAGGCAGGATTTCTACCCCAAGCTTTGAACAAAGATATATAGAAATCCCCTCCCAGCTTTTACTAATAACCCCAACATCTATTCATTACAAGTACTAATATTAAATCCCAAGACGAATGAATTACATAATACTAATCATTACACTATAGGGAGCCTTAGCAGGCCCAATGTTAACCTGGAAACCAGGCCTTCAAGCAAGCAAGTTTGAAGTACAGGTGGTCCATCCATGATACACAAAGTGGGCTTCTGGTGTGTCAAAGTTCTCAAGGGCTTCATGGACCCTGAGCAATGCTCACACCAGAACCCTATTAAGAACAATAGTAGTTTGTAAAAGATTGGAAGACCAACCACAATATGTAGAGTTTGGAGGAGTCTCAAGGACCCTAGGTAGTGCTCACATTGGGGGTGGTAGGAACCTAGATAACTAAGAGTAGAAGTTTGAAAATAGTATATAAGGGGTAGGGGGACAGTTTTAGAAAAAAAAACAATTTGATTTCAGAAGTGAATAAGTTCAGACCACATGATTGCAAACAAAACTGGGGCAAGAAACAACAATCACATAGTTTTAAATAGATTTATCACTTATTCAAACTAAGTATTCATAATGGTACTTGAAGTGATTTACAAAGAGCAGGGACGCTTTGAACTAACAGACAAGATTGGCTGCACATATTTTTAATATCTAAACGTTCAGCATAGGGAATTTATAGCTGAATCAAACAACATTCCTGAAGATTACTCAGTTCATTAATTACCACTAGGTGAGACCGTATATGCATGTATTATATAGAATCATGCTGAAGTTTGATGTATCTAAACAAACAAACACATAGAACAGGAACAAAAGCATACTAGTTTAGAAAGAGGTAAACAGAAACCATGGATCAGACAGAAACATGCTAAGGTAAGCACACATAACAGGATAGGTTAACAGAAATTGAGGCATGCTAGTTGAGAGAGAAATAAACATGAACTGTATGGCACACAGAAGCATATCGAGGTTTGGAATAAACTAGTCATATAACTCACATGGAAAAGAACAAGATAATAAAAACTAAGGCATAGTACTTGAGAAAGAGATGGTCAGGAATCAGGTATCAAAACATAAGCATGTTGAGGTCTAAACTGACCACATAGCATATAGAATAGAACAAGATAATAGGAATTGAGACATACCAGTTAGGGGAAAGAGTAAACAAGAATGTGAAGGCAGTTTGACTCCAAGAGTCTAGCCTTGGCTTTCAGCCGGCTAGACAATGCAACGAATCAGAGTGATAGAAAGAACTCAAGTTGTGTGAGTGTAAGTGTGTGAGTATAGGTTTGTAAGAATGAGCTTGTGTCTCAACGTGTGTGTTTTTTTTAAAATCAGAACAACGAAATGTTTATATAGCATACAACAGGGTAAAACCAATAAAGCAGAAGAATCAATTGCACACAAATAAGGCATGCAACATCAATTAATCAATCAATTAGGGTTAAATCCAATTAATTAATAAGACAGAATCCAGGAAATATCACTTAAATTATGGAGAATCTCATACAAAATCAATTATCAGACAAGATTGAGGTTTAACAAGGTAAGCGATAAATCCAAAGATCATTTACAGGTCCGTCAAAACAATCAAAACCCAGAAATCAAGCCAGCAATAAAATTAAGGAAAGTGGTATAAATTATGAGTCACATATAAGGAAAGAATAAGTAAGAATCTTTCGAAAAGATATCAGTTTTAGAAATGGAGTACAATTTCAAACCCTAATTAAGCAAGCAAACCAATTAATCGGTTTATTTGACAGAGCCAAAATAAGCGGGCGAACATTAGAGCAAGCAGTAGAATAATTAGAAACCCTAGGGTATAAAGACATAGGGATGAAAATCAATCGAAAAGCAAAGGAAGAAAACTGGAGATAAGCACTTAAACCTTTTAAATCACTTTGCAGAAACTTAAAAAGATGAAACCCTAGCTTTTAGGGAAAAACAAAAATCGGTTGACAATAATAGAAAAATAGCAGAATCTTAAAGGAAAAGTAACAACCAAACTCAAACCACTTCAGATCTAAAGAGATCTGAACGGATTTAGCCAGAAATAGTAAAACATAAGCAGAGGTGAGAAAAATCTGGCTTGAACCAGAGATTTGAAGTCATAAACACGAAGATATTCGTACTCGCAGACATCGGAGTCAACACAGACGGACTCATCTAGAAAATGATGGATTTGAACCATAAATATGTTCGAATCTCTCTGGGATTCCACCAAGTAACATGAAAGTCGAACAACCAGTAGTGATAGGAGGCTGGATAAGGCCTAGAATTGAAGAAGAAACCCATGAATCGAAGGGAATAACATTGACGACAAGCTAGGGTTTGAAGGGGTGAGAGAGAAGAGATGAGGGAAAGGGTTTCAAGGGCGACGGATTTAGTAAAATGAGTAGAGTTTTGGGTCGTTTGGGTTTAGTAAAAATGGAAATGGGGTCCTGGACCGTTGATCTTCTGAGATCAACATCCATGATTAGTTTTAGGTTTGGGCGGGTTATTGGATCAGGGTTATTGGGCTTGGGTATTGGGTTATGGGTTAGGATAATTGGGATGATAGTTATTGGGCTGGGGTCCGAAGAATTAATTGAAAATGGCTATATTTTAAATACCCACTTAATTTAATAAAAATAATTTATAAAAATATTTAATAAATGATAAAAATGCTATTTGTGTATGAAAATAATTTAAAATAATTACTTAATATTATAAAAATGTAAAAGTCATTTTTATGTAAAAATAAAGAAATTATGCACACATGGGCTATTTTTGCAAAGTTATTGCAATTATAACCTACAAATGTAAATATAATTATGCATAAAATAATTAAAGCTTACTATAAAGATAAATGATAAAATTAAGCAATAAAATTATTATAAAATCATTTGTGGTGCAATTAGTAATTAGTTGGATAATTAAATAATGGAATAAATTAATTAGAAATCTTTTATAATCACAGAAAATAATGGCAAAAATGTTAATTGATGCTCATGCATTGTTTTGAAAGTACATATGCATTTTGGAAATAATATAGGGAAAAATTGGGTATCAACAACCTCAACTGGAGAACGTGCCTATCAACAATAGCAATTGGCTCCTCCACATAACCCAGGCTCTCATCTAACTGAGTCGTGCTGAAGTCTAACACATGCGACAAGTCGGCATGATACCTCCAGAGCATAGACACGTAGAAAAACGGATGAACTCCCGACAGACTGGGAGGCAAAGCAAGCTCATAAGCAACCTCTCCAACTCTTCTCAACACCTCAAATGGGCCTATAAACCTTGGGCTACTTGCCCTTCTTCTCGAACCTCATAATCCCCTAAATCGGCGAGACTTTTAGGAGAACATTCTCGCCCACCATAAATGATACATCACGTGCCTTCTGATCTGTGTAACTCTTCTGTCTTGACTGAGGTGTGTGGAAGTGCTCCTGAATCAACTTTACGCATCCTTAACCAAATCAGTACTATATAACTTAGCCTCGCCGGGCTCAAACCACCCGATGGGAGAACGGTATCGCCGACCATATAAAGCCTCAAATAGAGCCATCTCGATGCTGGACTGATAAGTGTTGTTGTAAGAAAATTCAGCCAAGGGAAAGAATCGATCCCACTGCCCTCCAAAGTCAATCACACACGCTCTGAGCATGTACTCCAAGATCTAAATTGCCCGCTCCGACTTCCCGTCGGTCTGTGGATGGAATACTGTGTTGAGATCTACACGGGTCCCTAACTCAGTCTGTACTGCTCTTTAGAAATGCAGAGTGAGCTTAGGGCCTCTGTCTGATATGATGGAAACAAGGACACCATGCAACCGAGCTATCTCCTGAATATAAATCTGGGCCAACCTCTATGAAGTATAAGTAGTCACAACGGGGATGAAGTGTGCCGACTTGGTCAATCTATCAACAATGACCCAAAATGCATCAAATTTTTGCAAAGTCCGCGGCAATCCAACTACGAAGTCCATAGGAATGTGCTCCCACTTCCACTCAGTTATAGTCATCTACTAGAGTAGGCCACCTGGCCTATGGTGCTCATACTTAACTTTATCGTAATTTAGGCATCTAGCTACATACTCAACTATGTCTCTCTTCATCCACCGCCACCAATTATGCTACCTCAGATCGGGATACATCTTCGTAGAACCTGGATGAATGGAATATCGAGAATCGTGCACCTCTTCTAGAATCCTCTCCCTCAAGCATTGACATTAAGAACACATAGACGACCCTGGAGTTGCAGAACACCATCCTCGCTGATAGTAAACTCCTTGGCACCACCCTGTAGTACCGTCTCCCTGAGAACCAATAAGTGCAGATCATCAAACTCTCGAGTCTTGGTATGCTCCAACAGGGAAGACTGAGCAACGACGCATGCAAGAACTTAGCTGGGCTCTGAAATATCCAACCTCACAAGTCTGTTGCCAAGGACTGATTTTCCAAAGCTAGTGGCCTCTCCTCTGCTGAAATGAATGCCAAACTACCCATACTCTCTGCCTTTCTTCTTAAGGCATCTGCGACTACAATCGCCTTTCCCGGATGATAAAGAATGGTGATATCATTATCCTTCAGTACTCAAGCCAGCTATGCTGCCTCAAATTGAGATCCCTTTGCTTGAACAAATTTTTCAAGCTGCGATGGTCACTATAAACCTCACAGGATACCCCTTAAAGATAATGCCTCCAAATCTTAAGAGCATGAACAATCGCGGCCAACTCCAAATTATCTACAGGATAATTCTTCTCAAGGGGCTTCAGCAGACGTGAAGCATATGAAATAACTAGACCCTCCTACATCAATACACAACCCAAACCAACACGTGAAGTGTCGCAATACACAGTATACATCCCCGAACCAGAAGGAAACTTTAGAACTGGTGTTTTAGTCAAAGGTGTCTTGAGCTTCTGGAATCTCGCCTCGTAATCATTGCACCAACGGAATGGAGCACCCTTCTAGGTCAAAGATGCTACAATAGATGCGAAGTCCTCCACAAATCGGCGATAATAATCTACTAACCCCAAGAAGCTCTTGATCTCGGTCGCCGTGGTAGGACGAGGCCAACTCTGAACTACCTCAATCTTCTTGGGATCCAATTTAATACCCTTTCCTGATACAACATGCTCCAAGAATTCTACAGAATCTAACGAAAACTCAAACTTGGGGAACTTAGCATATAGCTTCTGTTCCCGCAAGGTCTGAAGCACTACTCTCAAATGTTGCTCGTGCTCCTCTATGCTGCGCGAGTAGATCAAAATGTCATCAATGAAGACAATGACGAATGAATCAATATAAGGCCTGAAAATCTTGTTCATCAAATCCAGAAACACCACTGGGCGTTAGTCAAGTCGAATGACATCACTAGAAACTCACAATGGCCATATCTAGTATGGAAATCAGTCTTCGAAACATCCGAGTTTCGAATCATCAACTGATGGTAGCTCGATCTCAAGCCGATCATAGAGAACACCCTAGCACCCTGCAACTGTTCAAACAAATCATCAATGCGCGACAACGGGTACTTGTTCTTGATGGTAACTTTGTTCAACTTCCAGTAATCAATGACATCTGCATAGTCCGATCTTTCTTCATCACAAATAACACTAGTGCACCCCAAGGTGATACAATCGGCCTATATAGAGATAACCAGTACATGCCCATGATAACCTCAAAATCGGTCATATCGAGCAATAGAAGATCCGCTCTAGTCTCATAGCCATAAAATGTAACAATGCATGACTGGTAGACTCGATCCAAAATAACAGAATCGCTCACTAGAGTGGACACATAAACAGGAGTACCCAAGGACTCATGAGGAATATCCAGGAAACGAGAAAACAGAGATGACACATATGAATAGGTGGACCCTGGATTTAATAATACTGAAGCATCCCTA
This sequence comes from Nicotiana knightiana, assembly GCA_005239525.1. NCBI lineage: Eukaryota > Viridiplantae > Streptophyta > Magnoliopsida > Solanales > Solanaceae > Nicotiana > Nicotiana knightiana. The sequence goes on along the minus strand of ML397521.1, from coordinate 86,801 downwards.
CCGCAGATAGAAATAATACATGTGATCACGGCATCTAAGGCCATTGCATCTGGTCTGGCCGGGAAAGCATAGAACCTAGCTGGAGTGCCACTTGGCTAGCCTCCACCTCTAGGACGACCCGTACCCACCTGACCTCCGCCTCTGGGAGGTCAGACGGCTGATGCGGCTACAGGTGCTGTAATCATGGGCTAGTGACCCTACTGCACTACCTTGCCCCAAAGTCTGGGACAAAATCTCTTCATGTGGCCAGGATCCCCACACTCGTAACAAACCCTCGGAGTGGTGGACTGCTGCCCTGAAGTCTAACCCTGATTTCCTGAATACCCACTGGAAGAACCCTGAATAGCAGGTGGGCGGTATGAACTCTCTGGCATGGCACTGAAATAGGTGATGGAAGAACCCTCCGGGCCTGAGTACCTATTGGAAGAACCTTGGATAGATAATGGGCGGTAGAACTCTTTGGCATGACACTGAAATAGGGTCGCACTGGAGCACCTCGAGGAGGTGGTGGTTCGATATATGTGGGCCAACTAGGTTGACCCCTCCCAAAATGACCTCTACCCTAGTCGGGGAACCTCTAAAATCTCCAGAAAAATGCAACTGCTTGTCCCGCTACATTTGGTCTATACCTTGCTGACGGTAACCCTCAATCCTCCGAGCTATCTCCACAACCAGCTGATAAGAATACCCATCTCGACATCTCGGGCCATAGTGGCCTGAGTACCGGAGTGCGATCCTACAACAAACCTCCATACTCTCTCACCATTAGTAGTAAGTATCCTAAGTGCATGGCGAGGAAACTAAACGAATCTCGCCTCATAGTCGGTCACTTACATCTGAACCTGCTGGAGCTACTCAAACTGACGTCACAACTCTTTCCTCTGAGAGGGTGGAATATACCTATACAAGAAAAGGCGTGTAAATTGATCCCAAGTCATGGGAGGAGAACCTGCTGGTTTGCCGAGAAGATGTGACTACCACCACCTACGGGGCCTACCCTCTAGCTAGAAAGTAGTGAAATCCACCCCATGAGACTTTAATATACTCATATTGTGCAATCTGTCCCTACATCTATCAATGAAGTCCTGGGGTCCTCATGTTGCTCACCTCCAAAGACAGGAGGGTGAAGCCTGGTCTATCTATCCAATAGCTTTTATTGCTCGCTGACCGCAGCTAGTCTAGGCTCAGGTACAACTGTTGTAATTGGCTAGGCTCCGCCCATGGGTAGTGCACCCGGGTTCTGATATACGACAATTGCATGTCCCGGAGCCTGGGCAGTAGAGGTCTGTGCTCCCCCTCCCGCCTGAGATATGGCTGGGTCCGCTGGAAATAAACCAACCAGAGTCATAATATCCATGAACCGCAACATACGTCCCATAACCTCCTGAAAGCCCGAGGTTGACATGAAATCTACTAGGGCTGGCTCCGCGACGGGCACATCGCCCTGCTCCTAAATAGTGGGATCCTCTACTGGATCCGCTGATGGTATGACTGGGGCAACTCTAGGACGTCCTCGTCCCCTACCTCGGGCTATTGCCCTCCCCCGGCCTTTGCCTCGGCCTCTAGCAACAGGGGGAACAGCTCCTCCTCGGTCTCAAACCTCCATCGTGCGCGTTCTAACCATCTATGAGAGAATAAGATAAAGAAACTTAGTACACCATCAACTGCACGATAGGATATAAAGAAGGAGTAGTTTCCTAACACCCTATAGCCTCTCTAATATATGTACGAATGTCTCCGCACCAATCCGCAAGACTTTATTAGGCCTACCCATAACTTGTGAGATCTACGTGAACCTAGTGCTCTAATACCATGTTGTCATGACCCAATTCTATTATAGGCCGTGATGGCACCCAGCGTCGCTGCTAAGCAAGCCAACAGTGAACTAACCACATGATTTCTCTTTCTTTTATTCAAAATTTCCAAATAATTAAACTTTCCTTAATTTAAATGGTTTAAGAAAGAACAAATTTAAAATAAACAAAACAAAAGCAACTGAGTGCAATTATAACTATAGAATTGAACCAAAACCACAAGTCTACTAGTGTGTGCCAAGACCTGGTGTCACAAGTGTATGAGAAACTAGTAGAATATACAAAAGAATACTAGTCTACTATCTGAAGTGAAATAGACAGAAAGTACAAGCAAAGGAAAGACTCTGGCTGCTGCAGAACGGACTTAGAAGGGCAGCTCACCGCGAAGTCTCGATAATCAGGGATGCGCGCCGGACTGATATCCAGATGCACCTGCTTTAGATCCAGCACATTCAGTGCAGAAGTTTAGCGTGAGTACATAAACAACATGTACCCGGTAAGTATCTAGTCTAACCTCAAAGAAGTAGTGACGAGGGGTCGACTTCGACACTTACTATGGGCCAACAATATAGAATAGTAGGAAATTCTAATTAAACATGATATATATATATAAATGACAAGGGAACTCGGAGCAAGAAATAAATAAACAATCCTTTCATTAGAACCAAATCGTTTCCCTAATTTAATTATTTAACCTCTCAAGCCAATGAAACAATACCAAATATAGTAGAGTTTCCAGTATTATCACGCATGAATTATGCCGAGGACATACAGCCAGATCCAAATATTCATATACATAAACTGTGTGCACTACCAAGTGTCAAACGATACGAACCATAGATGCATCTATTAACCTGCCGAGATGAACATCCCGCTCCCATGAGAGTAGTGGAAATTTTTCCCCGCTCGCGGAATATACTTGCGACGCGGTTGAACATAAATTTCTCAAGTTATCATGATATCCCTCAATCCTTTCCAAAATAAGAAATTCAACTAGAAACTTTTAACATCTTCAAATACTCAATCTCAACTCTATCCAAGACAATTAGCATTCATTAATTAAATAACGGGGTCAACGAAGCATGGTGTAAACCTAGAACTACTCGGACATAAGCATAATTAGTAGCTACGTGCGGACCCTCGTCACCTAGTGCGTACGTAGCCCCCCACAAATATAAGCACACATTAATTAAATTCACCTATGGGGTTAATTCCCTCTTACAAGGTTAGAAAAGAGACTTACCTTGTCTCAAATCCTACTTTCCGATTCAAGATTTGTGTTCAAACCCTCAATTTGGTGCCAAACGACTCGAAACTAGTCAAATGTTATATAAAATAGTCAATATATGCTCAAAAGTTCATATTCTAACTATTAAAGTGATTACCCACTTCCAACTAAAGAATTCCAAAATTCACCCCCAGGCTCACTTGCCTCGATTCCGAAAATTTTTGAAGAAAATTGTTAACATAACCTCATGAAGTCAAATATATGATTTTCACCAAATTCCATAACCATTTTCGTGGTCAAATCCCATTTTTATCCAAAAACCTAGGTTTTTTATTTAAACCCTTGATTTCATCAATTTTTGAATGTTAATCTACCCCTAATCTATGTATTTAACTCATGTTGTGTAGAAATTACTTACCTTAAAGTTCTAGGTGAAAACACTCTTCCAAGAGCTCCTAAAATCGCCCGAGAGTTGAAACAAAATGAGCTAAATGGCCTAAGTCCCGCATTTAATAAAGTTGTGCACATGTCGCAGATGCTGCATTTGCGACACCTGGTTCGCAAATGCGGCAAAATCATCATAAATTCGAATCTGGGCTCCCACTTCCAAAGTCGCAAATGCAACAAAAGAATCGCAAATGCGAACTCTGCCAAGGTCGCAAATGCAACTGAAATCTCACAAATGCGAGCTATGCCCAGATCAGGCTTCTTCACAGTTGCGAAGCCTTTCTCGCAAATGCGAGGTTCACAAATGCGAACCAATTCTCGCATTTGCGATACCTGCAACACCAACAAAGAAACACAAAAAAACGAAGCTTTGTTCATCCTTGCGAACATGTCTGAAACTCACCCGAGCCCTGGGGGCTCCACAACCAACATCCACACAAGTCTAAAAACATCATACGAACTTGCTCGCGCGATCGAAACACTGAAATAACATCAAAATCCATGAATCGGATGCCAAAACGCATGGATTAACTCATGAACTCAAAAACTTCTAAAAGACTTCCGCGAGTCTGATTCCTATCAAATCAACTCGGAATGACGCCAAATTTTGTGTGCAAGTCTTAAATGACATTGCGCAACTATTCCTGATATGGAATTCCTATTTAGACCTTGACACCACCAAAACCTACTCCAAACCAAATTTAAAGAACATCAAAGAGCCAACTTTCACTATCAGGCGCCAAAATGCTCCCGGTTCATCCAAAACTTGACCCGTACATACACCCAAGTCCGAGATCATCATACAAAACTATTGGAACCTTCAAATCCCGATTCTGACATCATTCGCTCAAAATGTTGATCGAAGTCAAACTTAACCTTTTTAGCCAACCTTAAGGAACCAAGTGTTCCGATTTCAACCTGAACCCTTCCAAATTACGAACTGACCCTCCCCGCAAATCACAAGACAGTAAAAGCACATACAGAGAGCCTTATTTAGGGAAACAGGGTTCTAAAAAGAAAAATGATCGGTCGGGTTGTTACACTTAAATTTGAGATGAGAAAGTTTTGTTTAAGTATGATAAGAAATTACATGCATGTGTATAAGGCCACATGACTAAAATGTAATAGATAATAAAATTAAAAATACTTAATAATAAAAATAAATTAGAGATAGCGTGAGGATATTTATACTAAGAATTACTTTAGAAACTATAATAAAGTAAATATACAATATTTAAAAATATTATTAACAAAATTTAAACAATTTAAGAATTTCAATCAATAGTTTAAAAATAAAAAATTATTTACTCTAATATCAAAAAATCACATATCTGTATATATTATATTAATAATAATAGTGGATGAAAATATTAAACAAAGTGAAAAGTTAATAAAAATTCACAAGAAAATGTGATAATAGTACATATTATATAACATTATAGCAAAAGTAAGAAAAAAAATTAATATTCAAAAAAATCTATATTGAAAGGAAAAGGAAAAGACTGTTGGAACTTGAGATTAGAAAGTTCTTAAAGTTATGATGAGAACGCTCAAAATACAGATATGACCATAAAATTGAAGTCTTGCTAGATAAATAAATAAAAAATTTGATACTAAATTAAAAATTTAAATATACTGAATAAATATCGCGTGTAGGTAATTTCATTAATAATAATTAAAAGCCAAATTTGTATCTTGAAACTAAAAATGAAAACAAAATAGATGCACGTAATACAAAAAATAGTTATAACAAAATTCAATAGATTTGAAACATATAAAAGAGCTTATGTATAAATTTTTAGACTAATTCGAAGTTGTATTTCAAAATAAAATGTGATTAATTTGACTATAGAATACTTATAGGGTAGAGAATGTATAAAGAGAAAAACAGAGATAGTGCGAGGATACTTATATTTTTAAATTAATTTAAAAATAAATAAATAAATTACTAAATTTTGAGAATATTTATTATTTATTGGTAATTATTAAAAGGGTAATAAGTAAGACATTAAGTCAATTTATATGATAATAAAATATCACATTACAGTATAACAATATTATGTAACGAGTAATGCAAAAACATTAAGCAAGGAACAAAAAAGAGAAACGTATTCAGTTTAAAAATGTAGAAGGATAAGACTTATTTGAATTTGATATGACAAATAGAGTGTTAGTAAGAATTTTGTTAAAATAATATAATTTTAACATGCTCAAACAAGACAGATTACAATGTTACTGTTTACCCGTAAAACAATAGAGTTAAATATGTAACATGGTTTATAAAAAAGTGAATTGATTTGACCCAAAATGATAAATAAATTAGATTAGAAATAAGACTTAGCGTTAAAATCAAAGAAAATGGTAGGTCTGGCTCCGGGAGCGATGCTTCCGAGAACAGAAATAATGACAATAACAAACAGAAAGCAAAGTCATATTATTAGCTTGGGAATAGAGTATAGCATAAATTTTGTTAGATATTTAGTGTCCTACAATGGTTGTTGAAGCCACTATTTATAGCTACACCTAGGAAACAAGATCCTAGGATCAAGCCCCTCTAACTGACAATAAAGGGGGTCATTGATGAAGGTGTAACGGCAGACCATGAATGCCAAAATTCTCTACAATGCCTACCTATTCAATATTAGTGAATATTCTTCACTAAATGTCATCTAGTGACAAAAATTCATTTTGCTCCCGTTGATTATACTCCTTACGGGATCTATCCAACACCAACTGCAGTTCTTGTCCCTAGTCTCGATTCTTACTCTATTCATCTTTTGTCTGCCTCCGATTCTACATGTCACGCGATCAGTCGATCATTTAATATACACCAATTTTACCCTATACAGATAGTCCCCCTACTTTCCGGTGGCACATATTTGTGTCATAGGGAAGTTGGTAAAGATTCATTTCTTGGCGGGAAATGTTTTGAACCCCTCTGAACAGTCTCTGACGCTTGATAAGACACATGTCTCCTCGCATTTAATACACTTAATACACGTATCCCCACGATTAAACAATATTTTCACCGTTTATCGAGGTAATCATGACCATGATTTTAGTCGTCTATATTTCTACTTATATGTACCATTTTACCTTATTCACTTCTAACAACTTCACAAGCTCTTTTATCCTTTTTGCACTTAACTTCCTTCTACTTTTATCTCTCTCTGATCTTCTTCAAAAGACTTTATCATCTTCTTATAATTATGGTTTCTTTTACTAAATCTTTCAAGAACTTTAGTCTTCTCTTAAGTGGAGGGCCGAAGAGAAACAAAGAAAAAGAGGTTGATGTTGATGTTGATCCCCCCACGGTAAGCACCATCATACCTAAACACCTAAGTACTGCCTACGATTTCCAAGAGAAGTTCTCCTCTGCGAACCCTCGAACTTGGGCTGTTAGTAGGTGTCCTTCTTCTATTCACCCTTCCGGTATCCCTATTGTGAAGGAGGATTGTGACTTCCATGACCTAAATATCATCGCTCCTAACCTGGTGCAGTGGGTTACTTTCACCAAGAAGGGTTGTACGTATGTTTATATGTACCCCTTCACCTTGGTCCCGTTTTCATTGAGCAAGGGACTTGACCCCGTGATCTTAGAATTCTGCCACCGGTATCAGGTCTGCTTGGCACAAGTAAGCCCTTCTGTGTGGAGAATGGTGCCTGATGGTGCCTAGTTTACACTGGTTGTGCTTAAAGACGGGGGAAACCTTAAACCTGTCACAAATGATGAACCTCTACTCCCCCAAAATCTTCCGCGGGGAGTGATAATTTCAGCAAGTGTGGCCACCATGCTTTACTTACATGCATGGATGATGACAATGACCATGGGTTGATGGAGTGGTGTCACAACCCCAAATTCCCTCCATACGATGTTGTGACGGCACCTAGTCTCTAAGACTAGGTAAGCCTAATAAGCATGCAGAATAACTGAAATATTAAGCTAAAAATCAAAATGTCATTAACTGAAATAAATAAAACTACAACTAAAAGTATATACAAATCCCAAAACCCGGTAGATATAGGTCACACGCTCTAAGAAGAATACTAAATATCTATATACAACAGAGTCCAATGAGGATAAGGAAAACAACATGTCACGACCCAAAATTTATTATAGATCGTGATGACGCCTAATGCCGTCGTCAGGCAAGCCAACATTGATTTAACCATTTATATATTCATTTTATTAATTCCAAAACCATAATCTTCATTAATATAATGGCATAAGATAGAACTTCTATGGAACAATGATTGTAAATGTGTAATTACAATAACGAACAACTCGAAAGGGAGCTAATGGTTATAGGAAGTTCAGTATAGCCTGAATGAACTCAAATGAGTCTAAGACTAGAAACATTTAGAAGAGATGGAATGCTGCCCTGGTAGTGCAATGAGGATGTGATCGTGATTGATAAAGGATGACGTTTGGGCCTTCAATTGAGTAATGATTTCATGAAGTGTGCAGGATTAAAATATCCACGTAAGGTAAATCACATTGGGATTCTATGAAATACGGTTATGGAAGTATAGTATAGTATCACCCCTAGGTTGATCAATCTAACTACTCCAGATATCCCCGATGAGACATGAGCCCTAGCAGCGGTGTTACACAAAAGATCAAGTTATCAGTGGTAGATGATGAATCAATATTAAGGTGAATTAACAATAGATAGATAAAAGTTCACAGTATGAGATGAAATTAGACCATCAGTCCTAAGGATAAGAAACAAAAGTAACCTGGAGTTTGTGGCACACCTTAGTAACGATAAAGTCATACGAATGGATAAACGGATCTATTATAGCAATATTCGTAAGTCCAAAAAGTACCAAAGGGACATCTTTTCAAGCTCTGTATATGTCTACAAAGTGAGGCCTAGAGATTTACAAAAAGCTACAGGGAAAAGGAAAGATGAGCCACATAAGCGCACTTACAAAGCCAGAATCATACAAGCTGCATTACAGGAGGTAGCAATAGTTACGAGATTAGAAAGCTTTCAACTACAAGTCGTGATATGAGAAAGAAGACTAAAAGGGGGAATACCCTAGACTTTGGATTTATTCACCGAACAATTGCCTAAATGGCAAGGAGAGTATTAAGGTATCCATAAGAGCTATAGGTTATGAAAATGATAAGAGCATCAATCAACATTTGAGGAATAATATTCCAAAGAGGGGAATGATGTTACACCCCGCAATATTATAATGATGTTACGTCCAGGCTGTAAAGACCTGTAACATTCTCTCATTTTAAAATAATCCCTGAATGAGTCCCCGAGTTGTTTTTACTGTTGAAAATTTTAAAACGGACCTAAATTGAGTAAAAAGTACCCCGAGACTTAATGAGTAAAATTTTCCAGAAAATAGGTGTTATGCGATGCACTATGCGATCACATAACGTATATGCGTACCGCATAATGGTCGCATACATGGGCAGATGTGATCGCATTTAAGTTATGCGGACCGCATCACAGTCGCATACCTGGGCAGTGTGTTTCGAATTTTGGCCCATCTTGAGGGCCCTTATGCGGCCGGTTCTGCGGATCGCATTCCTGACCGTATTCTTGTGTCGGGCTTCTATTTTTCTAATTTTAACACCCGACCCCAGTCCTTTAAAAACACCCATCCCCTTCATTTTTAACCATTTTTCTGGGATATTAGAGAGAGGAAAGAGTGGGTTCTAGAGAGAGAAAGTCCCAACTTCATCAAATTGGTCTTCCTTCATCACTCAAGCTTGGAACTAATCAAGTAGAACACAAATTTCTTCACTCTAAGAGGTAAGCTTCCACCCCATTAACCCTAAATTTCCAGATTTTGTTAAAATGAAACATGGGTAGGATAGTTCATAAAGACGGGGTTAAGAACCTTGTATGCATGTACCCAATCTACCATAATCTAGTTAAGGAAAATAGGTTGGGGTTCACTAAAGAAGGGTTATTTAATCTAAAAAAAACACCTAGTGTTTGATAGAAATTTCAAATGAGTTTCAAAACATGTTCATGATTCCTAATTCTAAGTTTAAATGTGCCGCATTATGAATTAGATTGAAGGTGCTAGAAGGCCCGATGATTTGAGATAGAAATTAAGGAAAAATCCCGATTCGAGGTATGTATGGCTAACTTTAACCTTCGTAGAATCCTCTTGTTGGGTCCGGGTATTTGGTATGTGTACCTTGTTTGGAAATATGTGAATTGATTGTTCAGTCGCGTTGAGGCGTGAGATTCTATTCTCTGATTTTCCTGGTTGATTTTCATGCTACTGTGCTGTATGAAGTTGTGAAAGGTGTTTGATGTGTAATGAACGAAAGATTGATAATGTGCTCAAATGTGGGAATGTGTAAAATAGTTGAAAGCCATACGTGGAAAGTAATGAAAAAGAGTATTGTGAAACAATGTAACTGAATTGGGCGATTGTGGCAACACCGTGTTCATGAAATTACTACTTGATGAGAGTTATGGTGTCTTGGGCTCAAATAAATAAATTGTTGATATGAACTTGTGTTCCTTGAAATATTGATTCTTGTGATTGTTTGTTTGGGGTTAATTGTTACAGAATATGATTGTCGGGTGGGATCGGGTTACGCGCCGCAACACGAACTAATAAGGATAATAATATGTGAGGTAATAAGGGTAGCCGAGGGAATAAGGGAGGCCGAGGTAATAAGGACGGAATGTGATCATTATCACCATTGAAATAAAAATCTATGAAACTGGATGAGATGTGAGGTAATAAGGGTAGCCGAGGTAATAAGGGTGGCCGAGGTAATAAGGATGGAATGTGATCATTATCACTATCGAAATGAAAAAACGAGGAAACTCTTGAATATGGTTATGTTGAAAGGGAAAAAGGAGAGATTGTGAAACTTGTTGATTTTGGTTGTTTCTCTCCACGTGCATTGATTGATTGGTTTTATTACTATCTTTTAATTGTGTATTGTTTGATTGTACTTGGGATAAAGTTTGTTCATACATACTAATACTATTCCACAGTACTAACCTCCCTTTTGCCGGGGGCGCTACATCTTTTATATGGATGCAGGTGGGTCCATAGCAGGTTGCTCAGCTCGCCGTTAGTGGTTCTTTCTCCTCATCCTTTCTCAGCTGTACTGGTGAGCCCCACTTCCTTTCGGGGCCATGTGTAGTTCATGTCATCTCCTTTTGAGTATATTATGTATCGTAAGGTATAGCCGGGGCCTTGTTGCCGACAAGTATTGTATAGATTCCTAGTACTCTTAGAGGCTCCGTAGACACCATGTGAGTGCATATATACATTTTGGGCAGTGGTTGTATTTGCTCGTAATCGGGGTCCGTATTGGGAAATGTTGTATCTATTATGTATGTTTTGGTAAATCTAGTATAATAATGTAAAATGAGGAAAAGAAATAAATTTGATTTATTGTGGTAATTGCATTGTTTTAAGTTTATCCCACTGCTGCACATAAATAATGGATGATATAAACACGGGGAAGCACGTTGGGTAGGAAAGGCAAAGCAGGTTCGCTTGACTGGGTCACCCGGTTGAGTGCCGGTCGCGTCCCTCGATTTTGGCGCGCGAAAAACTTGGTATCAGAGCCTAAGGTTTTAAAAGTGTCCTAGGATTTCTCGAAGCCGTGTCTAGTAGAGCCCTTCTCATCGGTGTGTTGTCAACCACATCTATAATTAGGGGCCTACATGGACATTTAGGAAACACCCTTTTCATTGTTATTCTATATCGTGTGATGAAGTGGAAAGTGAAAATATTCTCGTCTAACTCGTGCTTTGTTCCAAAATTTTTAGTAATGGCACCAAAGAAGAGAGCTCGGCTCGGCTTAGAGGCCGATGCCACCCCAAGTGTGGCTGTGAAATCTGTACCCGATGGTGCGGGTGAGAGCGAGTCCCCGACTTTGAATCCACCTGGCCTTTTTCATTCCAGACCAGAGTGTTCCTATTCCTGCTGCAGCAGAGGGTGCTGCAACCCCTCCCGCTAGTATTCCTGATCCTTCTTCGGTTCCAGCTTCAGGTCCCGGTACTTCTGATGGGGACCTTAGGGGAGCTATTCATATGTTGACTCAGTTAGTGGCCGCTCAAGCCCAAGGATCTCATGCTGCCCCTGCATCCTCTAGCGAACAGGGAGATTCCACCGGTTCCAGAGTCAACCTGTTTCTGTGGTTGGCCCCTCCAGAGTTCGCAGGTATTGATTCGGAGGCCGATCCATAGGATTTTCTAGATGAGATGTGCAAGACACTTCGGGTTATGAAGGCTACAGAGACAGAGGGGGTTGAGTTAGCATCTTACAAGCTGAGGGAACAACGTATTCATGGTTCGAGATGTGGGAGAATTCCCGTGGGGAGGGAAGTCCTCCAGCGAGATGGAATGTGTTCGTTAATGCTTTCATGGATCACTTCTTGCCTACCGAGGCTATGGCCGCCCGTGCTACGGAGTTTGAGGTTCTCAAGTAGGGTAATATGAGTGTGTGGGAGTACCACATAGAGTTCGTGAGGTTGTCCAAGTATGCTCCTCAGTTAGTATCGACTATGGGTACCAGAGTTCGACGGTTTGTTCAGGGCCTCAGTCCTTTGGTTGTGAATGAAGCTGCTACAGTTGCCTTGCAATCAGACATGAATTATGGTAAGATAGTGGGATTCGCCCAGGCCACAGAGGCTTGAAAATTGAAGATAAGGTCGGAGAGGGAGAGTATTAGCAGGGCCCGATCAACGGGCCACTTGGGGAGTTCAGTTGGAGGAGGGAAACCAGTTCAAGGGAGAGGACCATCAAGGCCATTCAAGTCTTATGCTCAGTCCTCATCCAGTGCATCGCCACCAGTGCACCATTATTAGCAGCGCAGTCGCTGGGGACTAGGATCAGACAGTAGGAAACCCCATCAGTCCGGTCGTCCAGGAGGGAGGTTCCAGCAGCAGAGGAGGGCTCCATGCCCTAAGTGTGGGAGGTTCCATACCGAGCCTTCTTACTTGGATATCCCGGTATGCTACGGGTGTGGGGTGAGAGGTCATATTCGGTGGGATTATCGTGCGCCCAGTCAAGGCATGGGTAGTGGTTTTGCTCAGCCGTCTGGTTCTTCAGTCGCCACATCTTCAGTACATCCTCTAGCTCCAGCAGGGTGTGGTGCAGTTAGAGGTAGAGCTCGTGGTAGAGGTGGACCCAGCTGGTTCTATACTTTGAGTGGTTGCCAGACTGCGGAGGCTTCTCCAGATGTTGTTACAGGTATTCTGGCTGTTCAAGCCCTTGATTGTTATGCTCTTATTGATCCGGGGTCCTCCTTGTCTTATGTTACCCCATTTATTGCTTCAAGTTTTGGGATAGAACCCGAACAGCTTCATGAGCCGTTCTCTGTGTCGACTTTGGTTGGTGATTCCATTACATCCGCACGAGTCTATAGGAATTTTGTTGTCACGATGTGTGGTCGAGATACCACGGCTGATCTTATCGAACTAGGGATGGTAGATTTTGATGTTATCATGGGAATGAATTGGCTTTACTCGTGCTTTGCTAAACTCGATTGCCGAACCAGAATTATGAGACTAGAGTTTCCTAATGAGTCAGTTATTGAGTGGAAAGGGAATGGTGTGGTGCCAAAGGGTAGGTTTATTTCTTACCTTAAGGCCTCGAAGATGATTAAAAAGGGGTGTTTTTATCATTTGGTCCGAGTTGCGGACACCACTTCAGAAGTGTCTGCCCCCGAGTCTATCTTAGTCGTGAATGAGTTTCTTGAAGTATTTCCAAATGAGCTTCTAGGGATTCCGCCAAATAGAGAGATCAATTTCGGGATTGATATATTGCCAGATACGCAGCCAATATCTATTCCACCATACAGAATGGCGCCAGCAGAGTTGAGGGAGTTAAAGGAGCAGTTGAAAGACTTATTAGAGAAGGGGTTCATTCGGCCGAGTGTGTCGCCGTGGGGCGCTCCGGTTCTTTTCGTCAGGAAGAAGGATGGGTCGCTTCGGATGTGTATTGATTATCGGCAGCTCAACAAAGTCACTATCAAAAACAAGTATCCATTGCCTCAGATAGATGATTTGTTCGACCAATTGCGGGGTGCAAAGTTCTTCTCCAAAATTTATTTACGGTCGGGGTATCACCAGTTGAAGATCAAAGAGCAGGATATTCTAAAGACCGCCTTCAGAACTCGTTATGGCCATTTTGAATTTTCGGTAATGTCCTTTGGACTGACCAATGCTCCAGCAGCTTTCATGGATCTTATGAATTGGGTTTTCAAATCGTTTCTTGACTCCTTCGTGATTGTTTTTATTGATGACATCCTTGTCTACTCGCGAAGTCGGAAGGATCATGCTAATCACCTCAGGGCAGTTCTACAGACTCTTCATCAGCGCCAATTGTATGCTAAGTTTTCAAAATGTGAATTTTGGTTGGAGTCAGTCACATTTTTGGGTCATGTTGTTTCCAGAGAAGGGATTAAGGTTGATCCACATAAAATCACAGCGGTAAAGGATCGGCCTAGATCAATGACCCCGACAGAGATTTGCAGTTTCTTGGGTCTAGCCGGGTATTATCGGAGGTTTGTGGAAGGGTTCTCTACCCTCGCCTCCCAATTGACTAAATTGACACAGAAGGCAACTAAGTTCTAATGGTCCGACGCTTGTGAGAAGAGCATTCAGGAATTGAAATCAAGATTGATTTCAGCACCGGTGTTAACTTTTCCAGAAGGCACAGAGGGATTTGTGGTTTATTGCGATGCTTCAAGGGTTGGTTTGGGATGTGTGTTGATGCAACACGGGAAGGTTATAGCCTATGCTTCCAGGCAACTCAAGAATCACGAGAGTATTATCCGACGCATGATTTAGAACTCACGGTAGTTGTGTTTGCATTAAAAATCTTGCGGCATTATTTGTATGGGGTCCACGTGGACGTGTTCTCAGACCACAAGAGTCTCCAATATTTTTTAAAGCAGAAGGAGTTGAATTTAAGGCAGCGGTGATGGTTATAATTGCGTAAGGATTATGATATGAACATTCTGTACCATCCGGGAAAAGCAAACGTAGTGGCCGACACTCTCAGTGGAAGTCTATGGGTAGTCAGGCTCATTTGGAGGAAGATCAGAGGCCGTTGGCTCGGGAGGTTTGTCAATTGGCTATTCTGGGGGTTTGTCTGTCGACCTCAGACAAGGAGAAAGTCATGGTGCATAATGGGGCAGAATCATCACTTGTAGCGGAAGTCAAGGAGAAGAAGTTTATTGATCCAGCATTGGCGCAGTTGAAGGAGGTAGTTTTGAATGGCAAGATTTCGACATTTTCACTCGGGAGCGATGATGGTGTTTTGCGGTGCCAGGGAAGTTTATGTGTTCCTGATGTGGACAATCTTCAGGAGAGGGTGATGGCGGAAGCTCACAATTCCAGGTATTCCGTGCACCCAGGTTCTACAAAAATGTATCAAGATCTCTGGGAGATTTATTGGTGCAGCGGTATGAAAAGAGGTGTGGCGGACTTTGTATCTAAATGTCCGATTTGTCAGTAGGTGAAGGCCGAGCATCAGAGGACTGGTGGGCTAACTCAACTTATGGAAAGTCAAATGTGGAAATGGGAAATGATCAACATGGATTTAGTGGTAGGGTTACCTCGCACCCAGCACAAGTTCGACTCAATTTGGGTGATAGTGGATCGACTCACGAAATCAGCGCACTTCTTGCCGGTCAAGTCCACCGATACTGCAGAACAGTACGCTCAGTTGTATACCAAGGAAATAGTCAGGCTTCATGATACTCCAGTTTCCATTATCTCAGACCGAGGAGCCTAGTTCACGGCTAAATTTTGGAGGAAATTTCAGCAAGGTTTGGGTACTCAGGTAAATCTCAGCACATCCTTCCATCCGCAGACTGATGGTCAGGTAGAGCGGACTATTCAGACATTTGAAGATATGTTACGGGCTTGTGTGTTGGACTTTAAGGGTAGTTGGGATGATCATTTACCGCTTATCGAATTTGCTTACAATAAAAGCTTTCACGCTAGTATTCAGATGGCCCATTTTAGGCATTGTACGGAAGAAGGTGTAGATCTTCGATTGGGTGGTTCGAGGTTGGTGAAGCAGAATTGTTAGGGCCAGATCTTGTGCACCAGGCATTGGAAAAGGTCAGAGTCATTCAGGAAAGGATGAAAACTGCTCAGAGCCGTCAAAATCCTATGCGGACATTCATCGAAGAGAATTGGAATTCCAAGTTGATGATTGGGTATTCTTGAAAGTATCTCCCATGAAGGGAGTGATGCGGTTTGGGAAGAAAGGGAAATTGAGCCCAGGGTATGTCGGGCCATATCGGATTGCTCAAAGGATAGGTCATGTGGCTTATAGGTTGGAATTACCCCCTGAATTGTCATTAGTGCACCCGGTGTTCCACATGTCCTTGTTGAAGAAAGTGGTTGGAGATCCATCAGCCATCGTGCCAGTTGAGACTATTGAGGTTAAGAAAGAATTATCGTATGAAGAGGTTACGGTTGCTATTCTTGATAGACAAGTCCGTAGATTGAGGAACAAAGAAATTGCTTCAGTTAAAGTATTGTGGAGAAGTCATCACATAGAGGAAGCCATGTGGGAAGCGGAAAATGAGATGAACGAAAAATATCCCCAGTTGTTTGAATAAGTCTAATAGTGTTCGTCAGAACTGTCATCTCTAAGAAAATTATATTTTATGTTCGGTTATGTGCAAAAGCACCCCATATTCCCCTAATTGCCTTATTGTTGTAATTTTCCAATGTGTGCTAAAGCTGAATCTGCAGTTCTATTTGAGTAGTGTGCAACCCTTGAGGTAAACGAAAATTTTGTGGAATGTATGTGTTAGGCAAGTGATTAATAATAGTGTAGGTTGGTAATGATTAATTGAAATGAATATTGTATATTCAGGTGATTGGGTTGTATGAAACTCATTAAAACGGCCAAGTTATGTGCACAAACGCGAATCGTGTGCAAATTTTTGGTATAAGAAGAAAGAACTATGTGTAGTGGACAGAATGATTGAATAATTTCCAATTGTTGAGGTAACAACGTTGTGTGTGAGTTATTGGGTGATTAAAGTTGTGTAATGGTGCTTGGAAATGTGTTTCGGGGGCTCTCTGACAGGTAGATAGTTCTAATTACAAAGGGAACTCTGGCAAAATGTTTTTTGAAATATTGGAGTTAGTGAAAATCTGGAAATTTCATGTCATGCTTTCAAAACTAATTGAATTCCAAAACCCTCATTCGAGGACGAATGATTTTTAAGGGGGGAGGATGTAAAGACCCGTAACATTCACTCGTTTTAGAATAACGCCCGAATGAGTCCCCGAGTTGTTTTTACTGGTGGAAAATTTTAAAACGGACCTAAATTGAGTAAAAAGTACCCCGAGACTTAAAGAGTAAAATTTTCCAGAAAATAGGTGTTATGTAACACACTATGCGATCGCATAACGTGTATGCGTACCGCATAATGGTCGCATACACGGGCAGATCACTGCCCCATTTGAGGTCAACTATGCGGTCCAATATGCGATTGCATTTCAGTTATGCGGACCGCATAATGGTCGCATACCTGCGCAGTGTGTTTCGAATTTTTGCCCATCTTGACGGCCCTTATGCGGCCAGTTCTGCGGACCGCATTCCTGACCGTATTCTTGTGTCGGGCTTCTATTTTTCTAATTTTAACACCCGACCCCGGTCTTTTAAAAACACCCCTCCCCTTCATTTTAAACCATTTTCTGGGATATTAGAGAGAGGAAAGAGTGGATTCTAGAGAGATAAAGTCCCAACTTAATCAAATTGTTCTTCCTTCATCACTCAAGCTTGGAACTAATCAAGTAGAACACAAATTTCTTCACTCTAAGAGGTAAGCTTCCACCCCCTTAACCATAAATTTCCAGATTTTGTTAAAATAAAACGTGGGTAGGATAGTTCATAAATACGGGGTTAAGAACCTTACATGCATGTACCCAATCTACCATAATCTAGTTAAGGAAAATAGGTTAGGGTAATCTTTCACTAAAGAAGGGTGATTTAATCTAAAAAGAACACCTAGTGTTTGATAGAAAGCTCAAATGAGTTTCAAGACATGTTCATGATTCCTAATTCTAAGTTTAGATGTGTCGCATTATGAATTAGATTGAAGGTGCTATAAGGCCCGGTGATTTAATATAGAAATTAAGGAAAAATCCCGATTCGAGGTATGTATGGCTAACTTTAACCTCCGTAGAATCCTCTTGTTCGGTCCAGGAATTTGGTATGTGTACCTTGTTTGGAAATATGTGAATTGATTGTTCATACATATTGAGGCATGAGATTCTATTCTCTAATTTTCCTGGTTGATCTTCATGCTACTGTGATGTATGAAGTTGTGAAAGGTGTTTGATGTGTAATGAACGAAAGATTGGTAATGTGCTCAAATGTGGGAATGTGTAAAATAGTTGAAATCCATATGTGGAAAGTAATGAAAAAGGGTATTATGAAACAATGTAACTAAATTGGGTGATTGTGGCAACACCGTGTTTATGAAATTACTACTTGATGAGAGTTATGGTGCCATGGGCTCAAATAAATAAATTGTTGATATGAACTTGTATTCCTTGAAATGTTGATTCTTTTGATTAATTGTTTGGGGTTAATTGTTACAGAATATGATTGTCGGGTGGGATCGGGTTGCGCGCCGCAACACAAACTAATAAGGATAATAAGATGTGAGGTAATAAGAGTGACCGAGGTAATAAGGGTGGCCGAGGGAATAAGGGAGGCCGAGGTAATAAGGACGGAATGTGATCATTATCACCATTGAAATGAAAATTTATGAAACTTGATGAGATGTAAGGTAATAAGGGTAGCCGAGGTAATAAGGATGTAATGTGATCATTATCTCTATCGAAATGAAAAATCGGGGAAACTCTTGAATATGGTGATGTTGAAAGGGAAGAAGGAGAGATTGTGAAACTTGTTGATTTTGGTTGTTTCTCTCCACGTGCATTGATTGATTGGTTCTATTACTGTCTCTTAATTGTGTATTGTTTGATTGTACTTGGGATAAAGTTTGTTCATACATACTAGTACTATTCCACAGTACTAACGTCCCTTTTGTCGGGGGCGCTACATATTTTATATGGATGTAGGTGGGTCCATAGCAGGTTGCTCAGCTCGCCGTTAGTGGTGCTTTCTCCTCATCCTTTCTCATCTGTACTGGTGAGCGCCACTTCCTTTCGGGGCCATGTGTAGTTCATGTCATCTCCTTTTGAGTATATTATGTATTGTAAGGTATAGCCGGGGCCTTGTTGCCGACAAGTATTGTATAGATTCCTAGTACTCTTAGAGGCTCCGTAGACACTATGTGGGTGCATATATATATTTTGGGAAGTGGTTGTATTTGCTCGTAATCGGGGTCCGTATTGGTAAATGTTGTATCTATTATGTATGTTTTGGGAAATCTAGTATAATAATGTAAAATGAAGAAAAGAAAAAAATTGGATTTATTGTGGTAATCGCACAGTTTTAAGTTTATCCCAATGCTTCAAATAAATAATGGATGATATAAACACGGGGAAGTGAGTTGGGTAGGAAAGGCAAAGCGTGTTCGTTTGAATGGGGTCACCCAGTTGACTGCTGGTTGCATCCCTCGATTTTGGGGCGTGACACAGGCAATATTATATTACGATGATGTTAAGTTTTGCAGTATTAAATTACGACGATGTTGCACCCTGTAGTATTGTACGTTGAATTTGTCGTAAGGTAATTGACATCAGTCCAAAGAAAATATTATTCGGAGATTATATGTAAAGACCCGTATAATTTCATGGCTAAAAAGTATCCCGAAAATTAAAAGATAAAATTTTCCAGAGTTGCGATGTTATGCGATCGCATAATAGGTATGCGGACCGCATAGTGGTCGCATACATGGACAGTCTGCTGTCCAATTTGAGGACAGCTATGCGGCCCAAGATGCGATCGCATTTTGGGAATGCGGACCGCATAGTTGTCGTATTCTTGCACCTCCATTTTTGCGGAGGAGGTTATGCAACGCACTATGCGACCGCATAATAGGTATGCGGACCGCATAGTGGTCGCATACCTGGGCAGTCCGGTTTCATTTTTGGCCCATTTGGGGGCCATTTATGCGACAGCAATGCAGACCGCATAGCAGGAATGCGATCGCATTCCTGACCGCATTTCTGCTTCTGGACTTTTAATTCTAATTTTTATACCCGACCCCCAGTTCATAAAAACACTTACCCCTTCCATTTTAACAATTTTCTGAACAAAATAGAGAGAGGGAAGAGAAAGTTCTTGACAGAGAAGGTTTCACCTTCACCAAAAATTGATTCTTCACTATCACTCGGGCCTGGAAGTTATTGAGTAATTGTCATCTTCTTCACTCCAAGAGGTGAGTCCCCACCCCATCTCCTTTTAATTCTCCGGTTTTGGATAAAAATGGTAGAACACATAAATTGATTCTTCGAGATAAACACCGATACCTTGCATGCATGTAAGTTAAACTCCCTTATTTAGTAAAGGGAAATGAGTTTGGGTAATTATTCACAAAAAGGGGGTTAGTAATCTAAGGGGTCACATAGCGTTTGATAAAATGCCTAAATGAGTTCGAGTTATGTTTATGGTTCCTAATTCTAAGTGAAATATGTGGCATTGTGGAATAGATTGACGGTGCTAGACGGTCCGGTGATTTGTGATAAAAAAAATTAAAGGGGAATTCCGATTCAAGCTATGTATGGCTAACTTTAATCTTTGTAGAGTCATCTTCTTGGTGTCCGAGCATACGGTATGAAATTCTTTCTTGAGCATATGTGAATTGATTGTCCTGTTGTGTGGAGGTGTAATATTTCATTCTCTGATTTTCTTAGTTGATTACCATTCTAATTGCGATTGTGAAGGGTGATTCTTTGTGCTTATCCTATCATGTGTAAGGTTCGTTGAATGTTCGAATATGTCAATATGGCAGTATGTGCTACTAAATTAAAGAATGTTAACGTACCCTAATGTGGGAATGTATCTAATTGCTAAGGGCCGAGTGTGGCAAATGATGAAAAGAAACTGTGGATCGATTTAATTGAGCTAAATAATGATGGAAACACCATATATGAATTACTGTTTGGTAAGGATTATTGTGCCTTGACTTCATATAGTTGTTGGTTGATATTAACTTAAGTTCTTGATGATGAGGATCCCTGTGATATAATTGTTGGTTATTGTTTCTATCAAATATGATCGTACGGTGGAATCGGGTTGCGCTCTGCAACACGAAGTAATAAGGGTGGAGAGGTAATAAGGGTGAAATGTGATTGTACAGTGAGATCGGGTTGCACACTGCAACACGAAGTAATAAGGGTAGAGAGGTAATAAGGGTGAAATGTGAATGTCGATGGGATCGGGTTGCGCGCCGCAACAGATGAACAATTGAAATGAGTAACTGTGGAATCTTGATTTGTGATTTTCTGTATATCTGTATGGTACTTGTGTGGTTACCCTAACTGTCTTCCAATTGCGTACTATTTGATTTTACTTAGAATAAACTTTGTTCATACATACTAGTACTATTCAAAGGTACTAACATCCCTTTTGCCGGGGGCGCTACATCTTTTATATGGATGTAGGTGGTTCCACAACAGGTATCTCAGATCGCCGATAGTGGTGCCTCCCTTCAATTCCTTCATCAGATCCGGTGAGCCCCATTTCCTCTCGGGGCCGTGTGTAGTCTATATCATCTCTTTTGTATATGTTATGTATTTTAAGGTATAGCCAGGGCCTTGTTGCCGGCAAGTATTGTGTGAACTCTTAGTACTCTTAGAGGCTCCATAGACATGATGTGGGTTGTACATATATGTATTTTGGGCAGTAATTGTGTTTACTAGTATTCGTGGTCCGAATCGAAATTATTGTATGTTTTGTGATTACCAAATGTTGAAAGGATAAAGGATGAAATGAACTCAAATGGTAAATTCATGCTTAAACTCTAAATTCCTAATTCATGTGGAATAATGTATATTGTAAACACGGGGTAACACATTGGTCAGGAAAGGCAATCCAGGTCCGCTTGACCGGGATTATCCAGTTGGGCGCCGATCTCGTTACTAGGTTTTGGGGTGTGACAAACTTGGTATCAGAGCCCGGTTTTTAAAGTGTCCTAGGATGTCTCGGAGCCGTGTCTAGTAGAGCCCTTATTATTGGTGTGTTGTCGACCACATCTATAATTAGGGGGCTGCATTGGCATTTAGAAAAATACCTTTTCATTGTTACTCTGTATCGTGCGATGAAGTGGAAGGTGAAAACATATTTATCTAACTTGTGCATTGTCCCCATTTTCAGTAAATGGCACCCAAGAAGAGAGCTCAACTCGGCCTATAGGCCAATGCCACCCCAGGAGTGGCCACAAATTCTCCAGCTGGTGGTGCGGGTGTCAATGATTCCCCGGCCACAAACCAGCCCGACTCCTCCATTCTAGGTCAGATGATCCCTGTTCCTACTCCAGCAGAGGATGCTGAAATCCCTCCCGCTGACGTTCCTGATCCCTCCTCCGTCCCAGGTTCCTGTCCCGGTATTTCTGATGGGGACCTCAGGGGAGCTATTCAGATGTTAACTCAGCTAGTGGCCTCCCAGGCCCAAAGATCTCATAATGCCCCTACGTCCTCTAACGAGCAAGGGGATTCTTCAGGTTCCAGAGTCAACCAGTTTCTGCGGTTAGCCCCTCCAGAGTTCACAGGCACCGACCCATAGGCAGATCCTCCGGACTTTATAGATGAAATGTACAAGACACTATGGGTTATGAAGGCTACAGAGACATAAGGGGGTTGAGTTGGCTTCCTATAGGCTAAAGGGAGCGGCGTATTTGTGGTTGAGATATGGGATGGTTCTCGTGGGGAGGGGAGCCCTCCAGCGACATGGGATGAGTTTGTTGATGCCTTAATGGATCATTTCTTGCATGTCGAGACTATGGCAGCTTGTGCTGTGGAGTTTGAGGTCCTTAAGCAGGGCAACATGAGTGTGTGGGAGTACCACATGGAGTTCGTGCGCATGTCCAAATATGCCATCCACACGATGCCGACTATAGAGGCCAGAGTTCGACGGTTTGTTCAAGGACTTAGTCCCTTGGTTGTTAATGAAGCTGCTACAACTGCCTTGTATTCGGATATGAATTATGGGAAGATCGTGGGATTCGCCAAGGCTACAGAGGCTCGGAAGTTGAATATAAGGATGGAGAGAGAGAGTACTAGTAGGGCCTGGTCAGCAAATAACCCTGGAAGTTCAGTTGCAGGTGGGAGATCAGCCCTTGGGAGAGGGTCATCAGGGCCATCCCAGTCCTATGCTCAGTCCTCAGCCAATGCCCCGTCATCAGGGCACAGTTATCAACGGGGAGGTCGCTTTGGACCAGGTTCAGATAGCAGGAGGTTCCATCAGTCAGGGCGTTCAGGTGGAAGGTTCCAGCAGCAGCGGAGGGCCTTATGCCCTAAGTGTGGGAGGTTTCATTCCGAGCCTTGTTACTTGGATATACCGGTGTGATATAGATGCGAAGAGAGAGGCCATATCCAGCGAGACTACCGCGCACCCAGTCTGGGCACGGGTAGGGGTACTGCTCAGCCATCCATCTCTTCAGCCGCTACATCTTAAGCACGCCCTCCAGCTCCAGCAGGGCGCGGTGCATCTAGGGGTGGAGCACGGGGTCGAGGTGGGTCCAGTTGGTTCTATGCTTTGAGTGGTTTCCAGAGTGCGGAGGCTTCCCGAGATGTCGTCACAGGTATTCTGACTGTCCAAATGCATGATGTTTATACTCTTATTGATCCTGGGTCTTCATTGTCCTATGTTACTCCATTTATTGCTTCAAGTTTTGGGGTAGAACCTGAACAGCTTCATGAGTCGTTCTCTGTGTCGACTCTGGTTGGTGATTCTATTACGGCCACGTGACTCTATAGGAATTGTGTTGTCATGGTGTGTGGTCGAGATACCACGACCGATCTTATTGAGCTAGGAATGGTGTATTTTGATGTTATCACGGGAATGGATTGGCTCTACTCGTGCTTTGCTAAACTCGATTGTCAAACCAGAATTATGAGGCTCGAGTTTCCTAAGGAACCAGCTATTGAATGGAAGGGGAATGATGTTGTGCCGAGTGGTAGGTTTATTTCCTACCTCAAGGCCTCAAAAATGATCAGGAAGGGGTGTATCTACCATTTGGTCCGGGTTACGGACACCACTTCAGAGGTGCCTGCTCCCGAGTCCGTGCCAATTGTGAATGAGTATCTAGAATTATTTTCGGATGAGCTTCCTAGAGTTTTTCCAGTTAGAGAGATTGAATTCGGGATTGATGTATTGCCAGATACGCAGCCAATATCTATTCCACCCTACAGGATGCCGCCAGCAGAACTGAGAGAGTTGAAAGAACAATTGAAATATCTATTGGAAAAGGGTTTCATTCGGCCAAGTGTGTCGCCTTGGGTCGCACCGGTTCTTTTTGTCAGGAAGAAGGATGGATCGCTTTGGATGTGTATTGAATCGGCAGCTCAACAAGGTCACTATCAAAAACAAATATCCATTTCCTCATATAGATGATTTGTTCAACCACTTTCAAGGTGCTAGGTTATTCTCAAAGATTGATTTACGGTCCGGGTATCATTAGTTGAAGATCAGGGAGCAGGATATTCCTAAGACCGTATTCAGGACCCGTTATGGGCACTTTGAATTTCTGGTAATGTCTTTTGGGATAACCAATGCCCCAACAGCTTTTATGGATCTTATGAATTGGGTTTTCAAACCATTTCTTGACTCCTTTGTGATTGTCTTCATTGATGACATCCTTGTTTATTCGCGGAGTTAGGAAGATCATGCTAATCACCTCAGGGCAGTTCTGCAGACTCTTCGTCAGCACCAGTTGTATGCAAAGTTTTCAAAATGTGAGGTTTGGCTAGAATGGGTCACCTTTTTGGGCCATGTTGTTTCCAGGGAAGGGATTCAGGTTGATTTCAAAAATATCGCAGCAGTAAAGGATTGGCCTAGACTGACGACCCCAACATAGATTCGCAGTTTCTTGGGTCTAGCTGGGTATTATCGAAGATTTGTGGAGGGATTCTCTACTCTTGCCTCCCCACTGGCTAAGTTGACGTAGAAAGAAGTAAAGTTCCAGTGGTCTGATTCTTGTGAAAAGAGTTTTCAGGAATTGAAATTGAGATTGACTTCGGCGTCGGTGTTGACCTTGCCAGAGGGTACAGAGGGATTTGTGGTTTATTGCGATACTTCGAGGGTTGGTTTGGGGTGTGTGTTGATGCAGTACGGGAAGGTTATATCTATGCTTCTAAGAAACTCAAGAATCACGAGAAGAATTATCCGACGCATGATTTGGAGCTCGTAGTGGCTGTGTTTGCACTGAAGATCTGGCGGCATTATCTTTATGGGGTCCATGTGGACGTGTTCACAGAACACAAGAGTCTTTAATACTTATTCAAGCAGAAGGAGTTGAACTTAAGGAAGCGGAGGTGGTTTGAATTTCTCAAAGATTATGACATGAATATTTTGTACCATCCGGGGATAGCGAATGCGGTGGCCGACACCCTTAGTCGGAAGTCCATGGGTCACTTGGCTCATTTAGAAGCAGATCAGAGGTCTTTGGCTCGGGAGGTTTATCAGTTGGCTCGTTTGGGGGTCTGTCTTTCGACCTCAGACGAAGGGGATGTCGTGGTGCGTAATGGAGCAGAATCCTCACTTGTAACGGAAGTCAAGGAAAAGCAATTCGGAAATCCAGCATTGGTACAGTTGAGAGAGGCAATCCTGAATCACAAGACCTCGGCATTCTTTTGCTCGGCAATGATGACGGTGTTTGCAGTGCCAAGGGAGGCTATGTGTTCCGGACGTGGATGATCTTTGGGAAAGGGTAATGGTAGAAGCCCACAATTCCAGGTATTCAGTACACCCAGGTTCTACAAAGATGTATCGTGATCTCAAAGAGATTTATTGGTGGAATGGTATGAAGAGGGGTGTGGCGGACTTTGTGGCTAGGTGTCCGAATTGTCAGCAAGTGAAGGCCGAGCATCAGAGGCCCGGTGGGTTGACGTAGCTTATGGAAATACCAATGTAGAAATGGGAGATGATCAATATGGACTTTGTGGTAGGGTTACCCCGCACTCAACGCAAGTTCGACTCAATTTGGGTGATAGTGGATCGACTCACGAAATCAGCTCACTTATTGCCAGTCAAGTCCACCGATACTGTAGAGCAGTACGCTCAGTTGTATATCAAGGAAATATTTAGACTCCATGTCACTCCAGTTTCTATTATCTCGGATCGAGGGGTCCAGTTCACAGCTAACTTTTGGAGGAAATTTCAGCAGGGTTTAGGTACTCAGGTAAATCTCAGTACCGCTTTCCACCCACAGACGAACGGTCAAGCGGAGCGGACTATTCAAACGCTTGAAGATATGTTTTAGATTTCAAGGGTAGCTGGGATGGTCACTTGCCACTTATAGAGTTTGCTTACAATAACAGCTTCCACGCTAGTATTCATATGGCCCCATTTGAGGCATTGTACAGAAGAAGGTGTAGGTCTTCGATTGGATGGTTCGAAGTTGGTGAAGCAGAATTGCTAGGACCAGATCTCCTGCAGCAGGCTATGCAAAAAGTTAGAGTCATTCAACAAAGGATGAAAACTGCTTAGAGTCGCCAGAAATCCTATGCGGACGTTCGTCGTAGGGATTTGGAGTTTCAAGTAGATGATTGGGTGTTCTTGAAGATATCTCACATGAAGGAAGTAATGCGGTTTGGGAAGAAAGGAAAATTGAGCCCTAGGTATGTCGAGCCGTATCGGATCGCTCAAAGGATAGGACAGGTGGCTTATAGACTGGAATTGCCCCCTGAAATGTCATTAGAGCACCCGGTGTTTCATGTGTCCATGTTGAAGAAGGTGATTGGGGATCCATCCGCTATTGTGCTGGTTGAGACGGTCAAAATTAATGAAGGATTATCATATGAAGAGGTTCCAGTTGCTATTCTTGATAGGCAAGTCCGTATATTGAGGAACAAAGAGATTGCTTCTGTTAAAGTGTTATGGCAAAGTCAACAAGTAGAGGAAGCCTCATGGGAAGCGGAAAATGAAATGAAAGAGAAATACCCCCATTTTTTTGAATAAGTCCGGTAACGGTTTCAAAATTTTCATTCCTAAGCAATTATATGTTGTGTCAAATTTTGTGCAAAAGCACCCCATTTTCCCCCTAATTGCCCTACTATTGTAACTTCTCAAGTTGTGCCATATTTGTGTATGTTGTGATTATTTGGGTAATGTGCAACTCCTTGAGGTAAGATAAATTATGTGCAATTCGTGTGATAGTAAATGGTATGCAAGTTCGTGGTGTTAACTGAAAAAGGTATAGCATGTTGAAGTAATTGAATTGCATACGACTTGTTGAGTTAACCCACCTATATGCGAGTTGATGGAGTGACTGGTAATGTGGGGAATTGGTTAAACATGTGTTCCAGGGGCTCTCTGACAGGTGGATAGGCCTATATTCGAAGGAAACTTTGGCAAAATTTCCAGAAATTATCGGAGTTAGTGAAAATTTGAGGTTGGTTTATTTTGTGTTTTCCTACTCTAGTGATTCCCCGATCCTCATTCGAGGACGGATGATTTGAAGTGGGGGAGAATGTAAAGACCCGTAAAATTTCATGGCTAAAATAATGTCCAAATAGGTCCTCGTGTTGTTATAGCTGTAGAAATTCTTTAAACGGACCCTTTTTGAGTAAAAAGAACCCCGGAACTTAAAAGATAAAATTTTCTAGAGTTGCGTTGTTATGCGATGCACTATGCGATTACATAACAGGTATGCGGACCGTATAGTGGTCGCATACATGGACAGTCTGTTGTCCAATTTGAGTACAGCTATGCGGCCCAAGATGCGATCGTATTTTGGGAATGCGGACCGCATAGCTGTCGCATTCTTGCACCTCCATTTTTGGAGAGGAGGTCATGCGACACACTATGCAATCGCATAACAGGTATGCGGACCGCATAGTGGTCGCATACCTGGGCAGTCTGGTTTCTGTTTTGGCCCATTTCAAGGATATTTATGCGACAAGAATGCGGACCGTATAGCAGGAATACGATCGCATTCCTGACCGCTTTTCTGCTTCGGGACTTTTAAAATTCTAATTTTTATACACGAACCCCAGCTCATAAAAACACTTACCCCCTTCCATTTTAACAATTTTCTGAACAAAATAGAGAGAAGGAAGAGAGAGTTCTTGAGATAGAAGGTTTCATCTTCACCAAAAATTGATTTTTCACTATCACTCGGGCCTGGAAGTTATTGAGTAATTGTCATATTCTTCACTCCAAGAGGTAAGTCCCCACCTCATCTCCTTTTAATTCTCCGATTTTGGCTAAAAAGGGTAGAACACATAAATTGATTCTTGGAGAAAAATGTTGATACCTTGCATGCATGTAAGGTAAACTCCCTAACTTAGTAAAGGGAAATGAGTTTGGGTAATTATTCACAAAAAGGGGGTTAGTAATCTAAGGGGTCACATAGCGTTCGATAATCGCCTAAATGAGTTCAAGTTGGGTTTATGGTTCCTAATTCTAAGTGAAATATGTCACATTGTGGAATAGATTGAGGTTATAGACGGTCCGGTGATTTGTGATTAAAAAATTAAAGGGGAATTCCGATTCAAGGTATGTATGGCTAACTTTAATCTTGGTAGAGTCATCTTGTTGGTGTCCGAGCATACGATATGAAATTCTTGCTTGAGCATATGTGAATTGATTGTCCTGCTGTGTCGAGGTGTCAGATTTCATTCTCTGATTTTCTTAGTCGATTACCATGCTAATTGCGATTGTGAAGCGTGATTCTTTGTGCTTATACTATCATGTCTAAGATTCGTTAAATGTTCGAATATGTCAATATGGCAGTATGTACTACTAAATGAAAGAATGTTAACGTACCCTAATGTTGGAATGTATCTAATTTCTAAGGGCCGAGTGTGGAAAATGATGAAAAGAAACTGTGGATCTATTTAATTGAGTTAAATAATTATGGCAACACAATATATGAATTACTGTTTGGTAAGGATTATTGTGCCTTGACTTCATATAGTTGTTGGTTGATATGAACTTAAGTTCTTGATGATGAGGATCCCTGTGATATAATTGTTGGTTATTGTTGCTATCAGATATGATTGTACGGTAGGATCGGGTTGCGTGCCGCAACACGAAGTATTAAGGGTAGAGAGGTAATAAGGGTGAAATGTGATTGTACGATGGGATCGGGTTGCGCGCCGCAACACAAAGTAATAAGGGTGGAGAGGTAATAAGGGTGAAATGTGAATGTACGGTGGGATCGGGTTGCGCGCCGCAACAGATAAACAATTGAAATGAGTAACTATGGAATCTTGATTTGTGATTTTTTGTATATCTGTGTGGTACTTGTGTGGTTACCCTGACTGTCTTCCGATTGCGTACTGTTTGATTTTACTTAGAATAAACTTTGTTCATACATACTAGTACTATTCAAAGGTACTAACGTCCCTTTTGTCGGGAGCACTACATCATTTATATGGATGTAGGTGGTTCCACAGCAGGTAGCTCAGACCGCCGATAGTGGTTCCTCCCTTTTGTTCCTTCAGCAGATCCGGTGAGCCCCATTTCCTCTCGGGGCCGTGTGTAGTCTATATCATCTTTTTTGTATATGTTATGTCTTCTAAGGTATAGTCGGGGCCTTGTTGCCGGCAAGTATTGTGAGAACTCTTAGTACTCTTAGAGGCTCCGTAGACATGATGTGGATTGTACATATATGTATTTTGGACAGTAATTGTGTTTACTAGTATTGGTGGTCCGAATCGGAATTATTATATGTTTTGTGATTACCAAATGTTGAAAGGATAAAAGATAAAATGAACTCAAATGGTAAATTCAAGCTTAAACTCTAAATTGCTAATTCATGTGGAATAATGTATATTGTAAACACGGGGTAATGCGTTGGGCAGGAAAGGCAATCCAGGTCCGCTTGACCGGGATCATCCGGTTGGGCGCCGGTCTCGTTCCTCGGTTTTGGGGCGTGAATTTATAAGGATTATGCTATTTCAAGCACGTAATGAGTAAATTAGTAAAGGTGAGGGGGGAATCAAGTCAAAGAAAAGGAATTTTCATCCAAGTTTGGCATGTTGGGATAAAATACGGACCGAGCGAATACCCGATATTGATGGACTAGTACCATACAAGATATCATATGAGCATGATAGTAGGATGTATAAAGTGTATTAAAAATAAGTAATATTTTAAGTAATTTGAGATAATTCTTAATTGTTCGGGCATTAATCCACGTGTAGCTGGCTAGAGTGACTAAGCAATGCTTAGTTGGTGGACGTGGAGGCTTGACAACATAATAGATCTTAAAGTGTAACACATGGAACCATCCATGACGTGGAGGATACAAATCACAAAAGAATTTGTAAGACTGTTTACAACTTATTTTAGAACTTTATGACACTGAACATATGACAGTACTAGACAAATGGGTTCATGGGGAAGAATAAAGCTCATTTTTTGCTTTCATTTGGATTTGTACCACATCTTATGAGTTTCCCAAGTGCAGTAGGCTTACAAGATGGAACTCTTTTTCTTGATACAAAAATATGAGAGTGAATGAGAAGTTACAGAAAGAAAATTTGGACATTAACTTCGTGAATTGTTTTAGAACAAACAACATGCACTAGCATCTTTTTCATAAAGTTTGTGTGTTTCTTATGTAGGGACTTATACACAGACTTTCCGGTAGTTTTAGCAAACATTATGTCTCAATTTTTCTTGTTCTGCAACGTCAACTTCCTCTTTCACTCCCTTGACACTAATGACTCATTAACCACTTTGAAAACGTTCTAGCTCTATGCTCTAAGCCTCTAAATAACTTCTGTTACAAGGCTTTACCAAAATAGCCGACATGCTATGTGATTATGATTGAGCCATGGAAGAGATTGTTCATGGATACAAGTAAAAAGTTGGTCTTAAAGGTATGTTAAGGATATCCCTTCTTTTTATTGCCATGATCTATACGATACAAATGAAACGTGCAAATGCACAATTTTCATAAATGACTCTATTCATAGAAATATTAGAGATGCTTATGTTCTTGATTTCCCATGTGTCATATTATTCTATCATTTTTTCATGGGTCTTAGAAAATACGTAAGTTGATAAAATTTACTTCATGGTATTATTCAAAGGCAAAATGGTATTAAGACACTCTGAAAGATTTTATTGACGTACTTCTCATGCATTGCATTCATGTACATTGACCCATGACCAAATGGCGTTATATATGCGTATATATGTATATTATATTTATATGGAATATGGGAAAAGGTTACAGCGTTATATACGAACCACCACCTGATCAGCTGGTATACGTTGATGATATTGCCCACTGTGGCCGAGATGATATGATGGGATTCCCTCAAAGGCCTGATGATGTTATGAAATATGTACCTATGCACGACATGACATTCATACGCATATTCATGACACTATAGTTATTTCATGATTTACAGAGTTGTCCAAACTTACAGGTTGAGTCATTTACTCTATATTTCTTCCATGTCAGTTATGTACTTATTTATGTGCCTTACATACTCAGTCTATTATTCGTACTGACGTCCCTTTTGCCTGGGGACGCTGCGTTTCATGCCCGCATGTCCCATTAGACAGGTCCATAGCCCTCCAAGTAGGCTATCAGCTCAGCGGAAGATGTTGGTGCGCTTCATTTGCTTCAAAATTTCTTGTTTGGTTAGTATGATTTAGAAGTGTATCGTTTTGTATGGCGGGACTCTGTCCCGACCTTTATAAAAATTACCTATTCTTAGAGGCTTGTAGACAGATGTCATGTATGTAAAATATTGTACGGCCTTGTCGGCCTATGTTCAGTATACGGATGTTTATTTTGGTCTTATAGGCACGTATGTTTTATGTATGAGTTAGTATCACATTGTATTCTACTTGTCTCACAGCAGCCTTCCGGCTCGGTTATCTATGATAGTATGAGATGAAAAGATACGTTATGTTGGTACTCAGTTTAGTAAGGTACTGGATACCCGTCGCGGCCCATTGTATTGGGTCGTGATAAAAGTGGTATCAGAGCAGTTCTATCCTAGGGAGTCTACAAGCCGTGTCTAGTAGAGTCTTGTTTATGGGTGTGTCATGCACCACAGTTTTAAGTAGGAGGCTACGGAGCATTTAGGATTGTCACTCTTTCTTCTTATTCTAGATCGTGTGGTATAGCTCATTTATAAGAATGCAAACTCCTAGCTTTTATTTTATCTGTAATATGATGATACCTCCAGTTTGTAAGAGATTGAATGTGGATATGGAAGAGTTGAGTCAGAGGAACTCGAATTTTCATGATCCTTATGATGAGAAAATGTAAGGTATTCAGTAGATCATGTGTATACTAAGACGTGTAAGCCTCCTGATGAGGAGCCTTAAGACAAGAATATCTATTCAACTTTATGGTGAAAGAGAATGAGAGATTCAGAAGAAAAATTTAAGTTTCAACAAGTAAAGGAAGCAAGGTGAAAGAGGGTATGAGGTATACAGTTAATGAAGATTATCCTTATTTACCATTCAGGAAGAGAGATATAAGTATTTTGACTTACCTTCAATAGTAACAGAGGTATGTGTAATTTGCCACCCCAATTTGGGTTATGCTCTATGGGAGCTAACAAATATGGTTTAAGAAAAGGACATAATATCAAGATCCGGCTGGAGTTAGAGTGACCCAAAATAGTGAATGGATTATTTGCTTTAGTTGACATTTTCGAAGGATATTGCAAATGTGCTGATATATCTCCTCATGAGGCACCTAGATGGTGTACCCTAAAATAGTACAGCTAGATATGAGCACTGGAAGCCTTGAAGGAATAAATATTACCTTAGTATGGCTCCCATCTCCAGTAAATAAAGAATGTTAGGCAATTCGAAGAGCCAAGGGATGGAGCAAGGTGAGCCAAAAGGAAAAGAATACTTTGTTCGAGTTTTCAAAGTAAAGCAATAGACATAGATGATTAGCGGGAAATAAGAAGGGAGTTAATGAAGCACTATGAGAAAGATGTGATACATGGATGACAACGGTTGGTAAAAAAAAGTAGGCCTTGAGACAATAAAAAAATATAGGCCATAAAGTCATAACCTCATTTCAAGAAAAAATTTCACAACTCTAACGTGATTAACAGAAGGAAAATTTAGACCCTAGATTAATAGAAATCAATATGGACTGGTGAACAAGATAAACTATACATGAATTAGTGACTGAGTGATTTGATAATAGTCAGCATCATGAGAATTTCAGATCGCGTTCCGGCGATAATGGAATGGACTACAGAATTGGATTCATGAGAAATTCAGAGAATGGTCATTCAGGAAGACGTTTCCCTAAAGAAAACAATGGGAGCAAAGTTAAGCTTAATTGAATGTATGTGATAGTTACACTAAGTTCCACCATCGTGAGTAAGGCATTTTGTTATTCTTGGTACAGAAGGATTACCGCAAGGTGAGTAAGGGTCATCGATGATGTGAAAGGATGCCGAAGATGAAGAGGTAAAACACCTATTGGCAGGTCATCGTAGCTCTAACTCTTAGTACTCCCCTAAAGGAGGGAATATGGAATGATGTGGCATTAAGTCAGAAATAAAGGAAGAATGTGATAAAAATGAGAAAGGGATGAGATTGTATTTTTTTCAAATCAAGGTATGCTACGATTACAGAACATTATGCAAATGTGATGTCAAGGAGAGAAAGTAAGGGTTCCTGCCGAGATATTATTGATAGATTAGGGACCAGTACAGGACGTAAGTTATGAAAAGGAAAATTATCCAAGAAAGATTACGAGGAATATTGATATGAGAATCAGCCAATGAGTAGTTAGTAGTTGACTCAGGAAGGGCCTAGTTATGGCAAGACAAGAGGATACAGACAAATCAATAGATCGTTCAAGATAAACATAGTAAAATACAATATAAAGAATTCAGTATCGCACATATAACATTGTGACCCTTGAGAAATATTAAAATAGGAATTGGGGTAGCTGAAGGTACCGTATGGGTGTTATGGAAATAAAAGAGAGTCCCACTAGGAAGACAGCCAAAATTTAAGTTCAAATGCAACCCTACAAGCACAAGGGTGTGGAGGTAAATAACTACGGATAATTATAGGCAAGGAAGGACATCAAAGTTCCGTCGAGTGTACGATGTAATAAGATCGTAACTTTACAAGAGTCAGAGGGTCCTCCCTAAGTACTACAATGAAAGACTAGCTGAGGAAGTAAGGAAGAAGGCTTCAACCTAAGCTCATTGACACAAAGAGGGAATGATCTTATAATAACAGTCTCACAACAACATTGTATGCACTCCATAAGAAAGTGGCACATGCCGTGGTTAATGAACAGGAAGAAAAAGTCAGAAGTGATATTCAAGATCACATGAGTTGTATGGAATTCAATATGTGTTGGCACTAAGGTAAGCTAAGTATGCACGCAACAAGGGGGCAGGAAAACCAGGAAAATTAATTGCCTACGTTTAAAGAAAGCTGAGAAGGAGCGAAAAGAATTATTTGATCAATGATCCAGAGTTAGTTACGTCATGAACGCGCTTACAATTTTGGAATATTATCCATGCATCATATATATTGACGTTCATACAACCGTAGAAGACTCTTGTCTAAGTTAAAAGAAATAATTGAGTCCAGGTCATAGACAAAGGATTGAGTTGTTAGAAGATTGTATCATGGATATTTCATAGCGTCCATGAAAGGCTAAAGTAATAACTAATACCAGGAGCCGTAAATCGGAAGATAGCTCAAGCCTACGTGAAGGTTGGTAAGAAGGAAGAGGTAACTAAAGGGTTACATCAACTAAGTAAATCAGGAGTCTAATTATTGGACCAAGAAAATTAGAGACATCATGATTGAGAACAATGCAGAATCACTCTTAATATCAGAGGTACAAGAGAGATAGTACAGTAGCCATATTCTATAACGGCTCTACGATAAAGCCGGTTAGAAGTGTCCCAACCTCATAAGAAGTTAGTATGAAGCTCTCACGAGATTGTGTAAAGAGGCACATGTATTATAATAGGAGTTCAAGACGTGGAGGTAAATTATACCTATGTGGAGAGGAGGTCATGAAAGAGACAGAAGATGTAATATGAGATTTTAAGGTAAGTAAGGTAAAGGTGAACAACGTACGAGATACTCAAATGCAGAAGGTTGTGAATAGTCCATACTTTGGATAGAAGTCTAGAAGCGTGTGGATTCAGTATCCAGGAATAATAGCAGCATCATCAATAGCATATCTTCCAGCCTATGGTCTAGGTATCGAGAGGCCTAGTCAAGAGAATAAAGAAGAGTTAGGGACGATATGATATTTTTCTTGTTGTTTTGAAAAGCATAAGGAAAATTGGTTACAAGCTAAAGTATGATAGGACGACAAGGTTTTAGAAAGACAGGAGTAAGGATAAGAAAGGGAAAGTGAGAAGGTGACGAGAATGGATAAATCCTCGAGATTAAGCCCACGAAAACAAGGGAGCTAATAGTTATAGGAAGTTCAGTATAGCTTGAATGAACTCAAATGAGTCTAAGAATAGTAGCATTTATAAGAGAAAGAATGCTGCCCTGGTAGTGCAATGAGAATGTGATCGTGATTGATAAATGATGACGTTTGGGCCTTCAATTGAGTAATGATTTCATGAATTATGCAGGATTAAAATAGCCACGAAAGGTAAATCACATTGGATGCTATGAAATACGATTATGGAAGTATAATATAGTATCACCCCTAGGTGGATCAATCTAACTACTCCAGATAACTTCGATGAGACGTGAGCCCTAGCAGTGGTGTTACATAAAAGATCAAGTTATCAGTGGTAGAGGATAAATCAATATTAAGGTGAATCAACAATAGATGGATAAAAGTTCAACAGTGTGAGATGAGATTAGACCATCAGTCCTAAGGATAAGCAATGAAAGTAACCTGGAGTGGGTGGCAGACCTTAGTAACGATAAAGTCATACAAATGGATAAACGGATCTATAAAATAAGATATAGCAATATTCGTAAGTCCAAAAAGTACCAAAGGCACATATTTTCAAGCTTTGTATATTTTTACAAAGAGAGGCCTAGATATTGACTAAAAGCTAGACGGAAAAGGAAAGATGAGTCACATAAGCGCACTTACAAAGCCAGAATCATATAGGTTGCATTACAGAAGGTAGTTACAGTTACGAGATTAGAAAGATTTCAACCACAAGTCATGATATGAGAACGAAGACTAAAAGGGGGAATACCCTAGACTATGGCTTTATTCACCGAACAACTGCCTAAATGGCAAGGAGAGTATTAAGGTATTCATAAGAGCTATAAGTTATGAAAATGATAAGAGCATCAATCAACATTCGATGACGAATATTCCAAAGGGGAATGATGTCACACCCCGCAATATTATAATGATGTTACGTCCTGCAGTATTACATTACGATGATATTACGTTTCGCAGTATTAAATTACGACGATGTTGCACCCTGTAGTATTATACGTTGAATTTCTCGCAAGGTAATTGACATCAATCCAAGGAAAAAATTATTCGGAGATCATAAGGATTATGATATTTCAAGCATGTATGAGTAAATTAGTGAAGGTGAGAGGGGAAGCAAGTCAAAGAAAATGAATTTTCATCCAAGTTTGGCATGTTGGGATAAAATATGGGCCGAGGGAATACCCGATATTGATGGACTAGTACAATACAAGATACCATATGACCGTGATAGTAGGATGTATAAAATATATTAAAAATAAATAGTATTTTAAGTAATTTGAGACAATTCTTAATTGTGCAGGCATTAATCCACGTGTAAGTGGATAGAGTGACTAAGCAATGCTTAGTAGGTGGACGTGGAGGTTTTACAACATAATAGAGATTAAAGTGTAACACATGGAACCGTCCAGGATGTGGAGGATACAAATCACAAATGAATTCGTAAGAATGTTTAAAACTTATTTTAGAGCTTTATGACACTGAACATATGACAGTACTAGACAAATGGGTTCATGGGCAGGAATAAAACTCATTTTTTGCTTGCATTTGGATTTGTACCATAACTTATGAGTTTCCCAAGTGCTTACAAAATGGAACTCTTTTTATTGATACAAAATTGTGAGAGTGAACGAGAAGTTACAGAAAGAAAATTTGGACATTAACTTCGTGAATTGTTTTAGAACAAACAACATGCACTAGCATCTTTTTCATAAAATTTGTGTGTTTCTTATATAGGGACTTATACACAGACTTTCCGGTAGTTTTAGCAAAAATTATGTCCCAATTTTTCTTGTTCTGCAACGTCAACTTCCTCTTTCACTCCCTTGACACTAATGTCTCATTAACCACCTTTGAAAACGTTCTAGCACTGTGCTCTAAGCCTCTAAATAACTTTTGTTACAAGGCTTTACCAAAATAGCCACAAGCTATGTGATTATGATTGAGGCATGGAAGATATTGTTCATGGATACAAGTAATAAGTTGGCCTTAAAGGTATGTTAAGGCTATCCCTTCTTTTTATTGGCATAATTTATACGATACAAATGAAACGTAAAAATGCACAATTTTCATAAATGACTCTATTCATAGAAATATTAGAGATGCTTATGTTCTTGAATCCCCATGTGTCATATTATTATATCATCTGTTCATGGGTCTCAGAAAATACGTAAGTTGAAAAATTTACTTCATGGTATTATTCAAAGGCAAAATGGTCTTAAGACACTCTGAAAGATTTTATTGACGTGCTTCTCATGCATTGCATTCATGTACATCGACGCATGACCAGATGGCGTTATATACGCGTATATATGTATATTATATTTATATGGAATATGGAAAAAGGTTACGGCGTTATATACGCACCACCACCTGATCAGCTAGTATATGATATTGCCCACAGTGACCGCAATGATATGATTGGATGCCCTCAAAGGCCTGATGATGTTATGAAACATGTACCTATGCATGACATGACATTCATACACATATGAATGACACTATAATTATTTCATGATTTACAGAGTTATCCAAACTTACAGGTTGAGTCATTTATTTTATATTTCTTCCATGTCAGTTATGTACTTATTTATGTACCTTACATAATCAGTACATTATTCGTACTGACATCCCTTTTTCCTTGGGACTCGGCGTTTCATGCCCGCAGGTCCCGATAGATAGGTCTAGATCCCTCCAAGTAGGCTATCAGCTCAGCGGAAGATGTTGGTGCTCTTCATTTGCTTCGGAGTTGCTTGTTTGGTTAGTATGATTTAGACGTGTATCATTTGGTATGGTGGGACTCTATCCCGACCTTTGTGAAAATTACGTATTCTTAAAGGCTTGTAGACAGATGTCATGTACGTAAAATATTGTATGACCTTGTCGGCCTATGTTCAGTATACGAATGGTTATTTTTGTCTTATAGAATCGTATGTTTTATGTATGAGTTGGTATCACATGTTGTATTCTACTTTTCTCACAGTATCCTTCCGTCTTGGTTATCTATGATAGTATGACATGAAAAGATACATTGGTACTCGGTTGAGTAAGGTATCAGGTGCCCGTCGCGGCCCATCGGTTTGGGTCGTGACAAATATATACTCTAATTCTCATTAGAATTCAATTCATAGCAGTTTCCAATTCCGTTTGAAAAGTTGATCAAGTAACCTTCAGGCCCACATGCCCGGATTCCGAAAATTTTGAAATATAATCATTACCCATAACATCATGAATTCGAATATATAATTTATTCTCAATTCCATGCCAAAATTTGTTGTCAAAATCAAAAAATATCAATTTCTAGGTTTTCTACAAAAAATCCCAATTTCAACAAATTTCCAATGCTTAAATTTGTATACAAATCATGTATTTAACTCACAATGTGAAGAAAACACTTACCCCATTATAGTTGATGAAGATGACATTCCAAAAGTGCTCCAAAATCGGCTCTCGTGGACGAAATGAAGTGAAATCGAGCCAAACCCTCATTTTTGAAGAAGCACACTGCCCAGCCCGACCTTCACACCTGCTGTCCAATAGTCGCTCCTGCGGCTCCACACTTGCGGAAAATCCATCACATGTGCCACTCTAACTCAACCCGGCAATTTCTGCTTTCGCGAACCAAATAGCGATTTTGTGCTTCCACACTGCCCAGTCCTTCTTGGCAAAATGCGCTTCTGTGATCTCCCCTCCGTATCTGTGACTTCGCAGGTGCAGACATTTCCTCGCACCTGCGCTCATGCCCAGCTCACCCAGAACCACTTCTGCGACCCTCCTGGTCGCTTTTGCGGCTCCGCACCTACGGCCAAAATCTCGCAGGTGCGGTTAATGAAAGCAAATCCCACTACTATAAATTGAAGCAATGATAACACTTTTTATTATGACGGATCCGTAGCCGTTGCGATAGGTATTCTATTGTTACAATTATAACCGCTAAATAATTATTGTAACTATCGGGACACTTAGAAACTGAACCGTTGCAATAGTCTCAATAACCATTCTGATAGGTGTATATATGGCAACAATTTGTACAACCTTAGCAATAGATATATCTATGGTAACAGTTGGATGTATTGTTACGGTCATTTAGTTCCCTCCTTATTTTTCACCCAAATTTTTATAGTCGCTAAAATGAGGTGGGGGCCCACAATCTGAATATTAATTTTTTCTTTATATCTGGTTTTCATCAAAAAAAAAAAAAAATATATATATATATATATGTAAACCCCTAAAATATACCAAACATGTAAACCCCTAATTAAACGCATTATCTCCTCCATGAAAAATCCCCTAATTCTTTCACATCGAAAATTACAGGCTCCTCTGATCCATAGTTTCATCGGAAACTAACAGGCTCCTCTTCCATAGTTTCATCGGAAAATCTGAGGAGATCGATCGAGTTTCACATTCTCCTCCGAAAAATCAAACAATCTCCTCCAGGCTCGTCCATATCGACAATCTCCTCTGTTCCGACAATTGAAAATCGCCTCTAGGCTTAACAACTCCTCCATAGTCGGCCGCACCAGAGGTGGCGTACTAATCCTTTAGAGTTTCTCCAAATCTGAATCGGTAAATATATTCTTAGTAGCTTTTTAAAGTTTTAGCAGCTTTTTAAATTTTTTTTTTTTTAATTTCTGGGTTGGTTTTAACAGCTCAACTTGAGTTTTTGTTAAATTTCTGGGTTGGTTTTTTTAATCTGTTCTTGTTTAAATTTCTTGATTGAAGGCTTTAATTTCTGGTTTTTGTTAAAAATTTTGTGGCCAAAGCAATGGTATTGCTAAGATTACCACCAATTGGGTGTTTGAAAGAATTGTTTGCCTATAATTCCTGTAATTTCTGTAATTTCTATAATTTCCTGTTCCTAAAAGTTTTAAGACCGTTAGAAACATGTATTTATAAAGTTATAAACAAAGTTCAGTTTGTACTTGAAATCAGTGAGCGATATAACTTTTGTTGTTCTCTTGTCCTGTTTTTCATATAATAACTTAACTAAAACACTGATCTCGGATCAGTTGGATGGTTAGCAGCCTTAACAATGAATTTGGGTTTTATGTCTTTCGCATTATCCCTTTAAATATATTTAAATGTATCATAAATCTTAAATGACAAGAGCTTGTTAATAACTACTTTGTTTCATAGAAATAACATGAGAAGAACCTGTTAATTACTCTGCCAAGGGAAGCTGGTATAAGAACATCGCAGTCTTCTACCAATATAGAATTAGTCTCTATTGAATTCGCGCCATGGAAACCTTTAACTTAGCGATTTTCTTTCACATGTTTGAGTAGACTTGCTATGTCAATTCCATTTTTGTTCTTTATGGCACCTGTTATGTCACTTACTGCAACAACCTTCCCACCTTGCTCAGTAATGAGTTGTGCAACCCAAGAACTAACATTTCCAAATCCCTGAAATGAAAGAATCGTATCGAATTCCAGACCATCTTTGTGTTGGCTGGCCACAACCGGATTGGTACTTTCTTTGTCGGTATTGTGCCTATATAAGTGCTGGACTGCAGTTACCAGTGGCATAAGCAGTCCAGCATCTTCCGGTGCTCTGCCCATTAATCCATACGTTACTCATTCCCATACTACTCATGTCAAGTGCTAATGGATCACTTGCTCTTGCTGCAGATGTATACCTGAAAGTTTCATGAACAATCTCAATATTTATGGTCAAGATCCAAATTCCACCTTTTCATTTCTCATTACTAATTATTAAAGCTCTATGCGACAATATCAATCTTATATTCAAACGTCAATATCCCTAACTCTTAATATTGAGAAGTGTTAATAACTNCCTCCTCCTTTTCCTCCCCTTTCGGATTGGTCAGGGTTTTCGACATTATTGGAAAAACTCGTTTCTTTTTGGGAAAGGGCGTATAATGAGTTCGAAAAGTCTCCACCTAACGAATTAAAGTGCGTTAGGATACCTATTCAGGGTCATTCATAACACTAACTGCATAACCAGAGATTGGGTAAGGGCTTAAAATTACTTCAAGGGGAAGGTGTTAGGCACCCCTCAAAGTCCACAACTGTGGGTCCCGGCCAAACATGCTTTGTGAATTATTCAAGTAGCAAGTAGATAGTCTAAGCAAATATATGTAAACAAATAAAGGTCTTAATAGATTAGCGGTCCAAGCATACATATGTAAAGGATAAGGGAGGTCCTAAGTTGTTTATCCTATAGGATCATATCTGTGCAATGCCCGGTAATCACTCCTCAATGAGTGGCTACACGTTGCATTAGCGCACAGTTGATCATATCCTTTTCTACCCATTATCCCTCCCTTAGCGTTTTATTAACTAAGTTTTGTTTAGCGAGCTCTAAGCGTGCTGTTACCCGTCCCTTCTTTGTGGTCCCGGAGGAGTTTAGGACTCTAATATACTGGTAGTTCTAGACAAACCCCTATGGTTTTAAAAGGGAAAAAAACTAGGTGACAAGCAAGAACAAGTAGGACTAGCACATAAGTGACAAAAATAGTTACGAGGCTCAGATTCACCTCCACACATAATGCAAATAAATAGCAAGTCTCAAACACAGACAAAGGTAGTTTTATTAGAAAAAGGATCTTAAGACGGGATGTCTAAGTGACATCAATGCACAGGAATATGAAACACTGTTTCATGAAAACTTTAACAACAAGGCCCTAATCAGTTTACCCGTTTATTTTGAACCTGTTAGCCTTTAAGAAGTAAACATGATCAAAGTAGTTTCTGATTTTATAACAACTAATTACCTAAGGATTTCCTAGGCGTGAGACTATATGTAATCGATATTATAGGAGGTGTCTAACAGTTTTGAATGTATTTAACCTATAGCATGCTAATCTAGGTGATACAAATCTGAGAGTGAAAGGATTGATACCAGATTTCTTTAAAAAACATGACAATTATATGAGAGACAATTTTTTATACCTTTTCATGGATCAGTAGTTAAACTAGGCGTATTCAAACAAATGCAAACAGGATCCT
The DNA here is from genome assembly GCA_005239525.1 of Nicotiana knightiana. Taxonomy (NCBI): domain Eukaryota; kingdom Viridiplantae; phylum Streptophyta; class Magnoliopsida; order Solanales; family Solanaceae; genus Nicotiana; species Nicotiana knightiana. The sequence goes on along the minus strand of ML397521.1, from coordinate 44,823 downwards.
AGAACATGGTATCTAAATGCACACAAGAATGACAGTTTTATGTCCAATTTATTTATTGACCTAGGAACAGGATCTCTAAATGGTGAGCTGATGCAACGTTGAGAAAACATTGATTAATGACATATGATATGCTAAAGCAGTAAGTATGAAGTCCTAGGAACATGATATCTAATGCATGTTTAGCATGATTTGGATGAACACATTATCCTTTGGACATGGATTCTAATGCAAATACACAGAAAGTAAAGCCTAAAGCATGATTTCTACCCGATAATATTAACAGCATTATACAGCTATCCTCCCCATTTTACTAGTCATCCCCAATATCTATTTAAAAATTAATTATTACAAACCAATAGCTGAATGAATTACATAAACAAATAAAAAAAAGGAAGAAGTTAAACTATAGGGAGCCTGAAGCAGGCCCAGATGTATCCTGAGGATACCAAACCTCTATAACCTCAAATGCCAAAAGTTTCATAGCCAATCTCATGTCCGGGTGTGTCAGAGTTCCCTAAGGACCTCAAGGATCCCGGGCAGTGATCACACCCAAACATTTATAACAAGAATTGAGTAAGGGCAGTGTGGAAGGGCCAGCCCCAGTGTGCCAGAGTTCATAGGGATCTCAAAAGGATCCCAAGGCAGTACACACACTGGAGGGGCAGAACCTAGGGACTTAGGAGTAAAGTGAGAGTGCTTGACATAGTTTTGAAAAGGTTTTGATATGAAAAAAATGTTGAGATAACTCTAGGAGTGAAAAGATTTTCTAAAATAGAAACCAGTTTGGAGAGGATGCTAAGAGTGAAAACCAGCTTTAGAAGAATACTAAGAACATTTTTGAAATCAGTTTTGCAGAGGGAAAATTCAGCAAATAGTCAATGAGTCATAAAATACACAGATTCATAAACACTCAATAAACAGATTTCACACATGGGGTGAAGGGGTTGGGAACATATAGGAATCACATTAAGGTACATGGACAGGGTACAGGGGAACAACAAATGCATAGAAAACTTAGGAGCTTCATAACTTTAACAAGTTAGGCAATTAAGACATGGAGCAAGGATGTAGTGGACAGAATCAGACATACCAGTAGGGTCAATCACATGCATTAAGTAACCAACATAATCACATAGTTAAGGGATTTAAACAGAAATCAGCAAACAGGTTGGTCAAGTATCAGATAACTAGGTGAAGTGTAGACATACTAGTTATACATTGAACATGACAGAACTTAGACATGCTAAGCAAAGAAGTAAACAGGAAGATAGGTTAAATTCATAGTCAATGAAATAGTGCAAGAATGAAACACGTAGAGTTTGGGTTTCAAGATTTAACTAGAGACATACTAGTTGAAGAAAAGAGTGAAGAATATAAAAGCAGGTGTATTTCTAATATCTAGCCTTGGCTTTCAGCCGACTAGACCAAGAGTTAACACAAGTAGCAGAGAAAGAAAAGAGAGTTTGAGTGTGAGTGTGTGTGTTCTGAACTTCATTCGTGTCTGAGAGGTAAAACAAGCGAGTTTATATAGCAATTTAGGAGTGGAACAAACAAGGCAAAGGAATCAGCATTCAGTCAATTAAGGAAGTCACAAAATCCAATCACATAAAGGAGTCCAGAATAGACTCCTTTAATTAAGGGTGATTGGTCAAACGGTAATAACGGGGGTCTAATTAAGGAAAGTATCCCAATTATACCATGTAAAGGAATCGTAAGAATCTACAATTATATATCAACCAAATATGGCAGGGATTACCAATTAAGGTTGTAAACAAGGAAACAAACAAGAATTATGCACATGAATCTCTACCAGAGCAAATCAATCAGCCAAACTTTTAAAAATAATACTGATTTTTGGAAAGAGATATCCAATTCCATAAATAGAAAAATGGACTAAGTAAAACATCACAGAAACATAAATTAGTCAGAAACACAGATTCTAGCCCTAATAGAGATTAATTAGGGCAAAAATCACAGAATAATGGATTCAACAACGAAAAAATATTTAAGTCCAAGAAATAGAGCAAGGTAACGCAGAAAGTACCAAGAATCGAAGCAGAGGTTAGAAAAATCATAGTATCGCACAAAATCAACTAGGTTTAAGTATTTTTTTCAAAAATCAGTCAAAAAGACGAAAATAATTAATCAAACACTTTAGGAGTCAAAATACATTTGAAAAACAACGGGATTAAACCCTAGTTTTGGAGAGAAGTCAGAATAATCAATTTAAACCAGAAATTTCCAAAGAAATCATGTAATAGTTTCTCGATTCATTTCAGATCTATACAGATCTGAGAAGGATTGAAGGTAATAGACTAGGGTTTTTTCAGAAAAATAATACAGATGAGAAAATAGGTTAAGAGACCATAGATTCGTAACAAAACAAGAGAAGATTTCTTACTCACATTCGAGCAAATGGCCTGAGATAGGCTAATAAGCAAGGGTTTCAACCAGAACTGGTAAGGTTCCCTTGAGATTGTCTCAAGGGTCTAAGAAGTCGAGGAACCATGGTGCGTACAAGGCCAGGACTGGCCGGAGGAGCCATAGGAGCGTCATAAGGTGAAGGTTTATGACGGTGATCGTGTTTTAGGACTAGGGTTCAGTCGAGAGAGTTGGGAGAAGAGGGAAGGGGGGACGGCGGGTGAGAGGAGTGAAATGAGAGGGTTAAAGGGGTCGTATAGGTTTAATTAAGGTAAGGGAAATGTGTAACGTTGATCAGAATGATCAACAGTCAGGATTGAGATGGGGTATTGGGTCGGGGCGTACATACTTGGGCCTAAGGGGATTTGGGTTGATTTTTAAAAGGTTTGGGCTGGTTAGAGAGGGGTTGGGTTTGGGAATAAAGGGCTATTTATTAAATACCCCAAAATAAATTGATTAAAATAATTTGTAAAATATATTATTAATTATAAAAAATGAATTTCATGCATATAAATGTTTTAAAAATGGTTATTTGGTATTTAAAAATACAAAGGACTAATTTTGGTAAAAACAATGCCAAAATTGTATGCATGGGCTATAATTGCAAAGTTATTGCAATTGTAGCCAAAAAGTGCCAAATTGGCTATTTATGAATGATTTGGACTTAATAGGACCATAATAGTAATATTAAATCAAGAAAATGTTTTGAAATCATTTGTGATGCAATTTTGTAATTATTTATTAGAAATAAAATATTGGACAAATTAATAAAATATGTGTAAAATTGTGGAAAAGTACCAATTGATGCTAATGCATGATTTTGAAGACATATATGCATTTTGAAATGATGTTCTCCGGCCATGAAGATGGTGCCTCCAAACTATGACGCCTTTGAATAATGATATGCAAATTTTGAGAGATCCTCGGGCCATGATATGGTTTCTTCCAGCTATGAGGATGATGCCTTTAGACTATGACGCCTTTGGACAGGTTAGCGATATTTCAGCCTATGAGATGCAATAATATGATGTCAATAAGACAGAGCTTAGTCTTGTGAAGCGGAGGGCAGAGTTTAGCCCGAAAGGAGATCAAAGTAGATAATGTTGGAGAGACAGTTCTTAGTCTCGATGAAAAGAATATAAATTGGAGGCAGAGCTTAGCCTCATACAGTTATGGAAACAGAGCTTAGTCTCATGCAAAAGGAGACAGAGGTTAGCCTTATGCAGATGTGGAGGTAGGGATTAGCCTTATGCGGATGAAGGCAGAGATTAGCCTTATGCGGATGAAGGCAAAGATTAGCCTTATGCAAGATGGAGATAGAGCTTAGCCTTATGCAGATGAAGGCAGAGATTAGCCTTATGTAGGATGGAGATAGAGCTTAGTCTCATGCAGGGGAAAGGCAACATTTAGCCTTATGCAAAAGAAGGCAGATATTAGTCTCACGCAGAGGAAGGCAGAGATTAGCCTTATGCAAAGTAAGGCATAGATTAGCCTTATGCAGAGGAAGGAAGAGATTAGCCTTATGTAGATGAAGGCAGATATTAGCCTTATGCAAAAAATAGGATGAATATCAGATAGTAGCAGAATTTCTTAGCTGGTAGAAGATTTCGATAACGCGATTGTTATGAGGATTGTGAATTTGTGGCATGTTTACCCTTTGTCCCTGCATCCAAAGAAAAATTGTGAGTTCTGTAAAAAGGGGAGGTTGGTTCGTATCCCCGCTAGCTTTGCTTGACTTGCTTTGCATGGCCTGATAATTTGGTTTAAATCGTCGGGGTAGTGTTTGGCTAAACAGAGTTACCTTACAAGCAAGCATGCATAGTTTTGTAAAGACATAGTGAAAAATATATTTGAGAAATTTAGATGAACCGATGACCGTGATAAGATCCAAGGCATTGCAAATTCTCTTGCTATGGAATTTTGAGTGTCCCCTTCGAAATCCTGCCCTAGTTAGATGAATTGATATCTCTGACTGTTGTACATGCTGCGATCGGCTGAACTTGCTTCGGAACTTTGAGGGTCCTCCTAAAAATTCTGCCCCAGTTTCCAATTGTGGGGGAAAAAAAGATTTTTATTAGTTTGTGACCAAACCCACAGCGCTGCCTACGTATCCCCTCTTAAACAGAAATCAGGTCGAGCGTAGTTCAATTTACATCATTTGAGAAAAGCATACAGAGTTACACATAGTATCGCTTGATTGCATCTGAGTTGATTGATTTTGGCCAGAGTTCTCCGTCCATTTATGCAAGTATAAGAGATCCTCCTGTCAGTACTTTGTAGACCATGTAAGGACCCTGACAGTTGGGAGAGAATTGCCCTTTGGCTTCATCTTGATGCGGAAAGATCTTCTTCAACACCAGCTGCCCTAGTTTGAGTTGTCTAGGCTTGAAGGCTCTGGACATTCTGTTCTGGTAGAGTTGCCCATGGCATACTGCGTTCATTATTTTTCCGTCTATGAGGGATAGTTTCTCATAATGGCTCCTTATCCACTCTGCGTCGCTGAGCTCATCTTCTTGTATGATTCTCAAGGAAGGAATCTCCACCTCGGCAGGAATAACAACTTCCGTACCATAAACCAGCAAGTAGGGAGTTTCCCCGATTGATGTGCGGACTGTGGTGCGACATCCTAATAAGGCAAATGACAGCTTCTCATGCCATTGTTTGTTATTTTCTACCATCTTTCTCAGTATTTTCTTGATATTCTTGTTGGCGGCTTCTACAACTCCATTCATCTGAGGCCTATAAGCTGTGGAATTCTTGTGTATGATTTTGAAAGTCTCACACGTGGATTTCATTAGATCACTATTGAGATTGGAAGCATTGTCGGTGATGACTGATTCTGGAATTCCAAATCGACAAATAATCCGGTCGCGAACAAAGTCTGCCATGACTTTCATAGTCACTGCTTTGTAAGATGCTGCTTTGACCCATTTGGTGAAGTAATCAATAGCTACCATGATGAACTTGTGCCCATTTGAGGCGGTAGGCTCGATCTATACAATGACATCCATTCCCCAGGCGGCGAATGGCCAAGGTGAGCTTGTTGCATTGAGCTCGTTTGGCGGAACTTTTATCATGTCTGCATGTACCTGACATTGATAGCATTTTCGAACGTACTGGATGCACTCAGTTTCCATGGTCATCCAGAAATAACCGGCCCTAAGTATCTTCTTGGCCAAAACAAAACCATTCATATGTGGAACGCAAGTACCATCATGAATTTCTTCAAGTAGTTTAGAAGCTTCTTTTGTGTCGACACGCCTTAGTAATCCCAAGTCAGGAGTTCTCCTGTACAGGGTTCCTCCGCTGTGAAAGAAATTGTTGGATAACCTCCGAAGCGTACGTTTCTGGGTATGATTTGCATGTTTCGGGTATTCTCCCTTTGCCAAGTTCCTTGATGTCATGGAACCATGGTCTTCCGTCTGCTTTTTCTTCAACATGGGCACAATATGTCGGCTGGCTATGGATCTTTACTGGAATAGGATCATTGAAGTTCTTATCTGGATGTTGTATCATGGATGATAGAGTGGCCAGTGCATCGACAAACTCGTTTTGAATTCTGGGGATGTGCCGAAATTCTTTCTTGGTGAACCTTTTTCTCAATTCCTGCACATTGTGCAGATACGACAGTATCTTGGAATTCCTAGTGGCTGTTGATACCAGATTTTTCCTAAAAAGTATTTCAAAATGCATATATGTCTTCAAAATCATGCATTAGCATCAATTGGTATTTTTCCACAATTTTTTACATATTTTATTAATTTTCCCAGTATTTTATTCCAATAAATAATTACAAAATTGCATCACAAATGATTTCAAAACATTTTCTTGATTTAATCTTACTATTATGGTCCTATTAAATCAAAATTATTCTATAAATAACCAATTTGGCACCTTTTGGCTACAATTGCAATAACTTTGCAATTATAGCCCATGCATACAATTTTGTATTATTTTTCACCAGAAATTAGTATTTTGTATTTCAAATACTAAATAACCATTTTTAAAACATTTCTACGTATGGAATTCATTTTTATAATTAGTAATTATTTTACAAATTATTTTTAATTAATTTATTTTGGGTATTTAACAAATAGCCTAGTATTATTTCAATTGCAGCCTATATAACAAGCCCAAAACACCTTATTAACTATCCAAATACAACCAGGCCCAAACCCCTACCTAACCCGACCCAATTCCGCTTGAATCTTGGTCGTTGATCATTTTTTATCAACGGCCCAAATTGAANCCCAAACCCTCTCATTTCACTCCTCTCACCCATTGTCACTCCTTCCCTCTTCACTCAACTCTCTCGACTGAACCATAGTTCTAAAACGCCGTCACTGGCATAAACCTTCACCTTATGACGCTCATATGGCTCCTCCGGCCAGTCCTGGCCTCCTATTTGCTGTGGTCAATCCATTTCTTAGATCCTTGAGAGGATCTCAAAGAACCCAAGCGGTTCTGGTTTTCACCTTTTGATTTCTAGCCTGTCTCAGGCCATTTGCCGATTATGAGTAAAAAAATTCTCTTCATTTTGTTACTAATCTATGGTGTCTAAACCTATATTCTCATCTCTGTTACTTTTTTGAAAAAACCCTAGTCCATTACCTTCAATCTTCTCAGATCTGTACAGATCTGAGATGAATCGAGCACCCTTACATATTTTTATTTGAAAAACTTTTGGTTTTATGATTATTTCAATTTTTCCCTAAACTAGGGTTCATTACAAATTGTTTTCAAATGTCTTTTTGATTTCTAAGTATTTAATCGATTCTCCTTCATCTTCTAGACTGAATTTTGCCAAAGTATCCAAACCGTAGTTGATTTTTTGATTTTTCTAAACCATTGTTTCGATTCTGGGTATTTTCTGTGTTGCCAGCCATAATACTTTGCTCTATTTCTTGGACTTAAATATTTTTCTTTGTCAAATCCATTATTCTGTGAATTTTTCCCTAGTTAACCTTTATTAGAGTTCGAATATATTTTCTGGCTAATTTCTATATATTTTTTTGCGAAGGCTTTATGTAACGATCCGGCCGGTCGTTCCATGAGATTTACACCGTTTCCCCCATTTCTGCATTTGTCATATATTTCTAGCATGTTTTGTTGTGTTGGGTCAGTTGGTTTGGATCTGGAGTAGTCATGGTGAGAATTGAGGCATTTAGTCTCTCAAAGTAGCCTAATACTTGAGAAAGTCAACTGAGAGTTGACTTATTGGTGAACGACCTCAAAATGCAGATTTTATGGCTCGGATAGCTTCGTTAGGTGATTTGGGACTTAGGAGTGTGTTCGGAATGAAGTTTTAATGTCTGGTGTAGAATTAGGCTTGAATTGGCGAAAGCTAGTTTTTGGCGATTTCCGGTCGGCAGTGGAAAATAGGCTATCAGGGACGGAATGGGATTTCGGAAGTTGGAACAGGTCCGTAATGTTTTTTGTGTTTTCATGTTATTTTTTGTGTTTCGAAGGCTCGACTAAGTTTGAATGATGTTATGGGTGTGTTGATAGGATTGGTTGAGGTCCCGGGGGCCTCAGGTGTATTTCGGATGCTCAAACGGGCACTTTTTGGCCTTAAGAAGATTGTTGTTTTCTGGTGTTTTAGCAGCAGTGAATCCTTCAATGCGATCGTGTGGACTCGTCCGCGATCGCGTAGAGTAAAAGAGTGGGGCAAGCATTTTTTTCTATGCGATCGCGTGGTTAGGATTGCAGTCACGTAGGTTGGTCAGGTAAGGCAGTGCGATCGCGTGGGTGTTGGTACGATCGCGTAGAGGATTCTGAGGCGTGTGTGTGGGGTGGAAAGGTTTTCTATGCGATCGCGTGTATTTTTTTGCGATTGCATTTAGTTGGCTGGTCTGTGCATCGTGATCGCGTATCTACTGTCGCGATTGCACTGAGGAAATTAGATGGCTGGGCAGAATGTTTTAAAGGCCATTTGTGCGAGAATAGTTCATTTTCCTCCATTATTGAACGAGTTGGGAGCTCTTTTGAGAGGGTTTGAATAGGAAATTGAAGGGAATCACTTGGAGGTAAGGTTTTAAACTTCATAACTCGTTTATATGTCGTTTTCTAAGTAATTAAACCGTAAAATTGTTGGAATTAAACCCAAATTTGGGGAAGAACGGTGCATGGAAATTGAAAATTTCTTTTGAGGATTTGAGTGGGCAATTGTTGTCCAATTTTAGTGTTCTTGGTATGTATAGAATCGTGGGAGGACGAGGAATCTAGTGATTTAAATTTTATCAAATTTCGAGATGTGGGCTCGGGGCTCGGGTTTGGCCGAATTTTGAGATTTTTGTATAATTTGATAGTTTTCGATTGGGTTGTGTTCCTTTAGCATATATTAATGATGTTAAACTGGCTTTGGCTAGATTCGAAGAAATCGGGAGCCAATTTGAAAGGCAAGAGCATATAGGACTAGTGTTGTGGCCCGGTAGAGGTAAGTAATGGTTATAAATCATGTCCTGAGGGTATGAAACCCCGAACTGCATATTTCTCACTGATTTTAGAATGGCGCACATGTCGGATGACGAGTATGTGGCGCGCACTGATTTTTGGATTGGACTAGGTCCTCTCCGCAGGCGACTAATGAGTTACATATTTTACTCAAAACCTTATGTTAAATTATGTTCTAAAGATTGTTGAAATATTTGGGCTATAAGCCGTGTTTAGGTCCTCGTGCCGATCTGTTTAGACCCCTTGGGGGATTTTTACTACTGTTTTCCTCACTATTTACTGATGATTTCACTCAACCACATTGTGCTTACTGTTTTCGAGACTCATCCTGATTTACACTACTTTGAGATTTAAAAATGATGTTTTGGGTCGAGTACCCTGTTTTACTGATTTGCCCGAGGGGCTTTTTGAGTGGTTCTACTGAGTGAGGCCGAGGGACTGATTGTGAGGATATGATACGCCACGAGGTGGCTTGATTTTAGCTTTTCGGCTGAAGGAGCCCCTCCGGAGTGTGCACACACCCTAGTGAGTGCTCGAGTGCCGAGTGACGAGTGATTGGGAGGCAGGAGTGACTGTGAGGTGCTGAGTGACTGATTATGAGTGACTGTGAGGCATGCCCGAGGGGCTGATTATGATACATGTTTTGCCCAAGGGGCTACCTATGATTTTTACTACTTTCACTCTGGACTTATGAAATATGTTTTGCCCGAGGGGCCTTTATATGATTCATTTCATTTTCATACTAAATCTTTCGGTTTGAAGTTGTTAAAAATATGCATTCTTCAAAGGATTTTTCTGAAGTGGGTTTTAAGGCATGATGACTTCATATATCTATGTTTATATTGTTGGAAAGTAAGGCTGTGCATATTGTGAATTGATGACATTGATTTTTAGGTGTTTCCTTGCCGCTTAGGCTTGATTTATTTTCATTACTGCTGAGTTGGCGTACTCACATTACTCCTTGCACCCCGGTGTGCAGATTCAGGTGCAGATACCGACCATTAACTATCTTTTCCATGCGGGGCTAGAGTGCGGGACATAGAGGTAGTTGTTCAACGTCCGCCACATCTCTGTTTTCCCTTCTTATTGTAGCTAGCTATTCATTCGGAGGTTTTGTATTATAATAGTATACCTTTGGCTTATTTGTTTCTTAGATTCTCATGATATGTTGGCTCCGGGTTTTGGGGTTGGCGGCACTGTCTATTGGCCTAATGCATTTAGTAAACTTTGTATATTTTATGAAATGCTTGAAATTGGATTGGAATTTTGAAAGAAATTGTAAACATGTGGTTATTGGCTAGCCTAGTTCGACGATAGGCGATATCCGGCCCCCGGTTTAGGTTTTGGGGTCGTGACAGTTTGGTATCAGAGCCTAGGTTACATAGGACCCAATGGTCATGACCAGATTTAATAGAGTCTTACGGATCGGTACAGAGACGTCTGTACTTATCCTCGAGAGGCTGCCTAACTCTTAGGAAACATTTCTATCCTTCTTGAACTCTTTCGTGCTAATCTATTGATTCTTGAAATCTGAACTTACGTTGTTTCCTTCTCTCGAAGATGGTGAGGACACCCCATACTGATCAGAGTGACCAGTCACCGGCTAGACCAGCGAGAGGTCGAGGACGTGGTACAGGTAGGGGCCAGCCCGTGCAGCAGCCGGGACGGTACCGCAGGATCCCTCTATCGATCAGGGTCAGGTTCCCGCCGATGGTGTTCCAGCGGGACAGGCTCAGGCACCGGCAGCGCCTATGGTTATTCCGGGTCTTCAGGAGACCCTGTCTCAGTTATTGACAGTGTGCACCAGTTTGGCTCAAGCAGTCGCCATGTCTTCTAATGCCACCACATCTCAGGTCGGGGAGGCAATCAGACTCTAACTGCCCGGCACCTGAGTAGGTTGCACAGGGTATTCAGGCACCGGGAGCAGCCCCAGCTCAACCAGTTGCTCTGGTCCAGGATTATGTGGTCCATGCTATGCCTAAGGACGAGCAGCGAATGTTGGAGAGGTTCAGCAGACTTCAGCCTCCGACTTTCAGCGGTACAAAGGGCGAGGATGCCCAGGGGTTTCTAGATAAGTGCCAGAGGATACTATGTACTGCGGGTATTTTGGAGACCACTAAGGTCTCATTTGTTACATTTCAGTTTGCGGGTGCTGCCTTTACTTGGTGGGAGTCATTCGAGAGGCGTAGGCCGGTTGGTTCAACACCTCTCACCTGGGAGCAGTTCTCCACGATCTTTTTGGAGAATTATGTTCCTCAGTCCCACAGAGAGGAGCAGCGCAGGCAGTTTGAGCAGCTGCGCCAGGGAGAGTTATCAGTTACTCAGTACGAGATGAGGTTTTCCGAGTTGGCTAGGCATGCTTCTGAGATTGTCCCTACTGATAGGGAGAGGGTGAGGAGGTTTGTAGATGGTCTTTCTTATCAACTCCGACTATTTATGACTCGGGAGAGAATATCGGGTGCTTCATTCGAGCAGGTTGTTGACTTAGCTCGAGATATTGAGTCTGTTCGCCGCTAGGAGCGGAAGGAGAGGGGGGCCAAGAGGCCTCGTGGTTCAGGCAGTTCTAGTGGTGCTCCCTTCAGGGGGCAGTTTCAGCAGGGTAGGGGCCGTTCATTCAGGATTCCTCAGTCAGGCTGCCCAGCGTATGGTGGTGCATCTTCGGGGCATGGTCCTCGTGGTTCTCAGTCAGGCCGTACTTCATTTGGTGCCCTCCCAGCTCAGAGTGCAGCTCGAGCACCCCCAGTTCAGAGTTCTTCTATGCATGAGTCTTCCAGTGGCCGTTCGGGTGCTAGGGGTTTCTATAAGTCCCTGCCTCCAGCTCTAGGGAGTTGTTTTGAGTGTGGAGAGTTTAGGCATGTGTGGGGGAAGTGTCCCCTCCGTTCCGGTGGATCTTCTCAGCAAAGGGGCCAGCCCTCGACTTCAGCTCCAATTACTTCACCACTCACCCAGACAGCCAGGGGTGGTAGTCAGTCAGTCAGAGGCCGCCCAAAAGAGGGAAGTCAGGCTGGCATGTATGGATTTCCAGCCAAGACAGATGCTATGGCCTCAGATACCGTGATCGCATGTATCGTCTCAACCTGTTGCCGATATGCCTTGGCTTTATTTGACCCTGGTTCTACATATTCCCATGTTTCTTCATATTTTTCCCATTTTCTGGATATGCCCCGTGAGTCTCTAGTCACCTCTGTTCATGTGTCGACTCTTGTACGCGATACTGTTGTTGTGGATCGTGTGTATCAGTTGTGCATGATATCTATTGGGGGTCTGGATACCCGAGTGGACCTACTGTTACTCAGCATGGTCAATTTTGATGTGATATTGGGCATGGATTGGTTATCTCCGTGACATGCGATTCTTGATTGTCACGCTAAGACCGTGACCTTAGCTATGCCAGGGTGTCCGAGGGTTGAGTGCAGAGGTTCTTCCGAGTATATGCCTAGCAGGGTGATTTTCTACCTGAAGGCTCAGCGCATGGTTGAGAAAGGGCGTTTATCTTATTTGGCCTTTGTGAGGGATGTCGGTGGTGAGACTACCGCTATTGATTAAGTTCCTGTGGTCCGTGACTTTCCGGATGTGTTTACTGCAGACCTGCCAGGCATGCCACCTGACAGGGATATTGATTTTGGTATTGACTTGGTGTCAGGCACCCCGCCTGTTTCTATTTCACCTTATCGTATGGAACCAGCGGAGCTAAAGGAATTGAAGGAGCAGCTTCAGGAACTTTTGGATAAGGGGTTCATTCATCCTAGTGTGTCACCTTGGGGTGCACCGGTGTTGTTCGTGAAGAAGAATGATGGGTCCATGCATATGTGTATTTATTATCGGCAGCTGAACAGAGTTACAATCAGTACCCCTTGCCACATATTGATGATTTGTTTGACCAGCTTCAAGGAGCTAGAGTGTTTTCCAAGATTGACTTGAGATCTGGGTATCATCAGTTGAAGATTCAGGATTCTGACATTCCGAGGACTGCTTTTAGGATCAGATATGGTCATTATGAGTTCTTGGTTATGTCATTTGGGTTGACCAATGCCACAGTTGCGTTCATGCAATTGATGAACAGTGTGTTTCAGCCTTACCTTGATTCTTTTGTCATTGTGTTCATTGATGACATCCTGGTTTATTCTCGTAACCAGGAAGAGCATGCTCAACATTTGAAAGTTGTGTTACAAAGGTTGAGGGAAGCGAAGCTTTATGCAAAATTCTCCAAGTGTGAGTTTTGGCTTGGTTCAGTAGCTTTCTTTGGGCACGTGGTGTCTAGTGAGGGTATTCAGGTTGATCCGAAGAAGATAGAGGTGGTGCAAAGTTGGCCCAGACCGTCCTCAGCTACAGAGATTAGGAGTTTCCTTGGTTTGGCGGGATATTACCGTCGCTTTGTGGAGGGATTCTCTTCTATTGCTTCGTCTTTGACCAGATTGACCCCGAAAGGTGCTCCATTCAGATGGTCTGATGAGTGTGAGGAGAGCTTTCAGAATCTCAAGTCAGCATTGACCACAACTTCGGTACTAGTTTTGCCTACTGGTTCGAGTTCTTATACAGTCTATTGTGATGCTTCTAGAGTTGGTTTGGGAGCGGTGTTGATGAAGGATGGTAGGGTGATTGCCTATGTGTCTGGATAGTTGAAGGTGCACGAGAAGAATTATCCAGTGCACGATCTTGAGTTAGCTACCATTGTTCATGCCTTGAAGATTTGGTGGCATTTTTTGTATGGAGTGCAGTGTGAGATTTTTACTGACCATCGTAGTTTTCAATATCTGTTGATGAAAACGGACTTGAATTTGCATAAGAGGAGATGGTTAGAGCTTCTCAAGGATTATGAACTCACTATCTTATATCATCCAGGGAGGGCCAATGTAGTGGCTGACGCCCTAAGTCGCAGAGCACAAAGTTTGGGGAGTCTAGCCTACCTTCCAGTAGCAGAGCGGCCATTAGCCCTTGATGTTCAGACCTTAGCGGGTTGGTTGGTGAGATTGGATCTATCAGAGCCCCGACAGGTATTGGCTTGTGTAGCCTCTAGGCCTTCTCTTTACGATCAGATTAGACCACACCAGTATGATGATCCACATTTTCTCGTTCTTCAGGACAGGGTCCGTCGCGGCGATTCCAGGGATGTGGTTATGGGTGATGATGGGGTCATGAGGATGCATGGCCGGATTTGCGTGCCCAATGTAGATGGGTTTCGAGGTTTGACTCTAGTAGAGGCTCATAGTTCGCGGTATTCCATCCATCCGGGTGCCGCAAAGATGTATCAGGATTTGAGGCAGCATTATTGTTGGAGGAGGATGAAGAAAGATATTGTGGAATTTGTGGCTCGGTGTCTCAACTTTCAGCAGGTCAAGTATGAGCACCAAATACCAGGTGGATTGCTTCAGAGATTTGATATTCCGGAGTGGAAGTGGGAGCGGGTCACCATGGACTTCGTAGTTGGACTCCCACGGACTTCGAGGAGGTTTGATGCTATATGGGTTATTGTAGATCGGCTGACCAAGCCCGCGCACTTCATTCCTGTTAGTACCACTTATTCTTCGGAGAGGTTAGCTGAGATTTATATCAGGGAGATTGTCCGATTGCATGGGGTTCTAGTTTCTATCATTTTCGATAGAGGCACTCAGTTCACATCTCAATTTTGGAGAGCCGTACAGAGAGAGTTGGGTACTCAGGTTGAGTTGAGTACATCGTTTCATCCTCAGACCGACGGGCAGTCGGAGCGTACCATTCATATTTTGGAGGATATATTACGTGCTTGTGTGATTGACTTTGGTGGTTCATGGCACCAGTTTCTGCCACTAGCGGAGTTTGCATATAATAACAGCTATCAGTCGAGTATCCAGATGGCTCCGTATGAGGCTTTATATGGTAGGAGGTGCAGATCTCCGGTTGGTTGGTTTGAGCCGGGTGAGGTTAGGGTATTGGGCACAGACTTGGTTCAGGATACGTTGGGCAATGCGAAGTTGATTCAGGAGAGGCTTCACACGAAGCAGTCTAGGCAGAAGAGTTATACGGACTGGAAGGTTCGAGATGTATCTTTCATGGTTGGGGATAAGGTGATGATGAAGGTGTCGCCCATGAAGGGTGTTATGAGATTCGGGAAGAGGGGGAAGCTGAGTCCCAGGTTCATTAGGTCATTTGAGGTTCTTTAGAGGGTTGGGGAGGTGGCTTATAGGCTTGCTATGCCTCCCAGTTCATCGGGTATTCATCCGGTGTTCCATGTTTCGATGCTCCGGAAGTATGTTGGTGACCCGTCTCATGTTTTGGACTTCAGAACGGTTCAACTTGAGGGTGATATGTCATATGAGGTAGAGCCAGTGGCTATTTTGGGTCGGTAGGTCAGGAAGTTGAGGTCTAAGGATATAGTTTCAGTGAAGGTTCAGTGGAGAGGGCAGCCGATGGAGGATTCCACCTGGGAGACCGAGCAGGAGATGCGGGACAGGTATCCTCACTTATTCGAGACTCAAGGTATGTTTCTAGACCCGTTCGAGGATGAGCATTTGTTTAAGAGGGGAAGGATGTAACGACCCGGCCAGTCATTACATGAGATTTACCCTGTTTCCCCCATTTCTGCATTTGTCATATATTGCTATCCTATTTTTGTTGTGTTTGGTCAGTTGGTTTGGGTCTGGAGTAGTCATGATGAGAATTGAGGCACTTAGTCTCTCAAAGTAGCCTAATAGTTCAGAAAGTCAACTGAGAGTTGACTTATTGGTGAACGACCTCAGAATATGGATTTTATGGCTCGGATAGCTTCGTTAGGTGATTTGGGACTTAGGAGTGTGTTCGGAATGAAGTTTTGATGTCCGATGTAGAATTAGGCTTGAATTGGCGAAAGTTAGTTTTTGGCGATCTCCGATCGGAAATGGAAAATAGGCTGTTGGGGTTGGAATGAGATTCCGGAAGTTGGAACAGGTCCGTAATGTCATTTTGGGTATGTGTGCAAAATTTTAGGTCAATCGGAGGTGTTTTGGTTGGTTTCGGCGTAGTTGGCAAAGTTTGGAAGTTTCAAAGTTCATAGGCTTCAATTTGATGTAATGTTGGTGTTTTCATGTTGTTTTTGGTGTTTCGAAGGCTCGAATAAGTTTGAATGATGTTATGGTGTGTGTTGGTAGGATTGTTTGAGGTCCCGGGGGCCTCTAGTGTATTTCGGATGCTCAAACGGGCACTTTTTGGCCTTAAGAAGACTGCTATTTTCTGGTGTTTTAGCAGCAGTAAATCCTTCAATGCGATCACGTCGACTCGTCCGCGATCGCGTAGATTAAAATAGTGGGGCAGGCATTTTGTTCTATGTGATCGCGTGGTTAGGATTGCGATCGCGTAGGTTGGACAGGTATGGCAGTGCGATCGCGTAGAGGATTCTGAGGCGCGTGTGTGGGGTGGAAATTTTTTCTATGCGATCGCGTGTATTAATTTGCGATCGCATTTAGTTGGTTGGTCTGTTCATCACGATCGTGTGTCTAATTTCGCGATCGCACTGAGGAAATTAGATGGCTGGGCAGAATGTTTTAAAGGCCATTTGTGCGAGAATAGTTCATCTTCCTCCATTATTGAACGAGTTGGGAGCTCTTTTGAGAGGGTTTGAAGAGGAAATTAAAGGGAGTCACTTGGAGGTAAGGTTTTAAACTTCATAACCCGTTTATATGTCGTTTTCTAAGTAATTAAACCGTAAAATTATTGGAATTACCAAATTTGGGGAAGAAGGGTGCATGGAAATTGGAATTTTTTTTGAGGATTTGAGTGGGAATTTGTGGTCCGATTTTAGTGTTCTTGGGATATATAGAATCGTGGGAGGACGAGGAATCTAGTGATGTAAATTTTATCGAATTCAGAGATGTGGGCCCGGGGCTCGGGTTTGGCCGAATTTTGAGATTTTTGTATAATTTGATAGTTTCAAATGGGTTGTGTTCCTTTAGCATATATTAATGATGTTAAACTGGTTTTGGCTAGATTCGGAGCAATCGGGGTCCAATTTGAGGGGCAAGAGCATAGAGGACTAGTGTTATGGCCCGGTAGAGGTAAATAATGGTTACAAATCTTGTCCTGAGGGTATGAAACCCCGGGCTGCATATTTCTCACGGATTTTAGAATGACACACATGTCGGATGACGAGTATGTGGCGCGCACTGATTTTTGGATTGGAATAGGTTCTCTCCGCAGGTGACTAATGAGTTGCATATTTACTCAAAACCTTATGTTAAATTATGTTCTAAAGATTGTTGAAATATTTGGGCTATAAGCCGTGTTTGGGGCCTCGTGCTGATCTGTTTAGACCCCTTGGGGGATTTTTGTTGGGTGAGGCCGAGGGCATGATTGTGAGGATATGATACGCCACGAGATGGCTTGATATTAGCGCTTGGGCTGAAGGAGCCCCTCCGGAGTCTGCACACACCCCAGTGAGCGCACCGAGTGCCGAGTGTCGAGTGCTGAGTGACGAGTGATTGGGAGGCAGGAATGACTGTGAGGTGCTGAGTGACTGTGAGGTACTGAGTGGCTGATTATGAGTGACTGTGAGGCATGCCCGAGGGGCTGATTATGATACATGTTTTGCCCAAGGGGCTACCTATGATTTTTACTACTTTCACTCTGGACTTATGAAATATGTTTTGCCCGAGGATCCTCTATATGATTCATTTCATTTTCATACTAAATCTTTCGGTTTG
>ML397521.1:0-27193 GCA_005239525.1 Nicotiana knightiana | reverse complement strand
GCACACAGAGGTGCTGAGTGACTGTGAGGTACTGAGTGGCTGATTATGAGTGACTGTGAGGCATGCCCGAGGGGCTGATTATGATACATGTTTTGCCCAAGGGGCTACCTATGATTTTTACTACTTTCACTCTGGACTTATGAAATATGTTTTGCCCGAGGATCCTCTATATGATTCATTTCATTTTCATACTAAATCTTTCGGTTTGAAGTTGTTAAAAATATGCATTCTTCAAAGGACTTTTCTGAAGTAGGTTTTAAGGCATGATGACTTCATATATCTATGTTTATACTGTTGGAAAGTAAGGCTGTGCATATTGTGAATTGATGACATTGATTTTTATTTGTTTCCTTGTTTCTTAGGCTTGATTTATTTTCATTACTACTGAGTTGGTGTACTCACATTACTCCCTGCACCCCTGTGTGCAGATTCAGGTGCAGATACCGAGCATTAGCTATCTTTTCCGTGCTGAGCCAGAGTGCGGAATATAGAGGTAGCTGTTCAGCATCCGCATCATCTCTGTTTTCCCTTCTTGTTGTAGCTAGCTATTCATTCGGAGGTTTTGTATTATAATATTATACCTTTGGCTTATTTCTTTCTTAGATGCTCATGACATGTTGGCTCCAGGTTTTGGGGTTGGTGGCACAGTTTATTGGCCTAATGCATTTAGTAAAATTTGTATATTTTATGAAATGCTTGAAATTGGATAGGGATTTTGAAAGAAATTGTAAACATGTGGTTATTGGCTAGCCTAGTTCCACGATAGGCGCCATCACGACCGGTTTAGGTTTTGGGGTCGTGACACTTTACTTGGTCTATTTTCTATTTATGGGAGTTGATAGTTTCTTCCAGAAATCAGTATTATTTTCAAAGTTTGGTTGATTAATTTACTCTGTTAGAGATTTGTATGTGTAAAAGTCTTGTTTTGTTTCCCTGTTTATGACTTTAAATGGTGATCCATGCCTTGTTTGATTGCCCGTGTATATTGTGGATTCTTACTGATTCTTTATATGGTATGATTGGTATTTTTTCCTTAATTAGACCTACACTTGCTTTATATTTTGCACTTTTTTCTTCAACTGGTATGTCTCTAGTTATATCTTGCAAAACCCAAACCCTATGTGTTTCATTACTGCACTATTCCATTGACCATGAATCCAATATGTTTTCCTGTTTACTTCCCTGCTTAGCATGTTTAAAATCATGTCCTGTTCAATGTATAACTAGCATGTCCAACCCTATTTGTTCAATCTGTAATTAGCATGTATAGACATTGTTGTCTACTTGATTGTTTGTCCAGCATGTCTACTTACCCCTGCCTATTCTACTTCACTGAAGAGATCATGCAAATCACCTAGTCTTTTAGGGCATTCGAATGACCTCAATTGTGTGTCTAATTCTTTCCAGTTCCCTATTGATTTCAACATGGCTTTACTGCATCATTGCTCTATGTCCCCAATTACCTACTATCATGATTAACCTGTTAATTCTATAAAAAAAAACTCCTAAGTGTTCTATGCATTTTTTGTCTATATGCCTCCCTGTCCCATGTTCATGTGTTCCTTAATGTGAATTATATGTGTCCCCAACCCCCTTCACCCCCTGTGTGAAATCTGCTTGTGGAATGTTTATGAATCTGTGTATTCTATGACTGATTGACTATTTGCTGAATTTGCTCTCTGAAAAAAACTAATTTCAAAACTGTTCTTAGTATTCTTCTAAAATTTGTTTTCACTCTTAGCATCCTCTCAAAACTGGTTTCTATTTTAGAAAATATTTTTCACTCCTAGAGTTATCGCAACATTGTTTTCATATCAAAACCTTTTCAAAACTATGCCAAGCACTCGCACTTCAATCTTAGGTCAATAGGTTCTGCCCTTCCAGTGTGTGTACTTCCTTGGGATCGTTGAGATTCCTCCGAACTCTAGCAAACTGGGGATGGCTATTCAACACTACACTTACCCAATCCCTGTCATGAAAGTCTAGGTGTGAGCACTGCCCGGGATCCTTGAGGTCCTTAGGAAATTCTGACACACCTGGACCTGAAATTGGCTATGAAACCCTTGGCATTTGAGACTATGGAAGGCCTAGTATTCCCAGGTTGTATTTGGGCCTGCTTCAGGATCCCTATAGTTAATTTACTTTTCATTTATGTAATTCATTCAGCCATTGGTCTGTAATAGTTATTTGTAAACAGATATTGGGGTGGCTAGTAAAAATGGGAGGGTAGTTGTATGACCTCGTTGATAATACTGGGTAGAAAGCATGCTATAGGTTTTATATATTCTGTGAATTTGCATTAGAATCCATGTCCTAGTATTAACGTTTTCATTTGCATCCAAATCATGCTCAATGTGCATTAGATATCATGTCCTTAGGGCCTCACGTTTCAACATATTACTAATCCATGCTTCAAGTTTACATAAGTGCTTTCACTTAGAAATCCTGTTGTTAGGCTAATGACACTGTCTTAATGAAGCTATCATTTATGTATGCATTTAGATATCATGTTCTAGGAATTATGCTTGCATTCGTTTGATTACGCCTAGTTCCTTTGAAATAAGTCACTGATCTGAAAAGGTATAAAATCGTCCCTCATATAGATGTTATACTTCTAAATAAAACTGGTACAAACTCCCTTTTAAAAGTCTATGTCACTTAGAACAACATGTTTGTAGGTTAAACAATTTCAAAACTGTTAGACACCTCCTGTAATGTCGATTGCATATAACCTCACGCCTAGGCCAGCCTTAGGTAATTAATCTTTATAAAATTGGAAAACTATTTTTAGTGTGTTTACTGCTGACAGGTTTAAAATCAGTAGGCAAACTGATTAGGACCCTGCCATTGCATTATGAAAACAGTGTTGCCGTGCTTTAATGTTCACTTAGATACCCTGTTTTAGGATCCTTTCTCTAATAAAAAGCTGCCTTTGACTGTGTTTGAGACGTTTCGTTTATTTTCATCACGTGTGGAGGTGAATCTGAGCCTCGTAACTGTTTTGTCACTTATGTGCTAGTCCTACTTGTTCTTGCTTGTCGCCTAGCTTTTCCCTTTTAAAACCATTGGGGTTTGTCTAGAACTGCCAGTATATTAGAGGTCCTAAACTCCTCTGGGACCATAAAGAAGGGACGGGTAACAGCACGCTTAGAGCTCTCTAAACAAATCTCTCTTAATAAACCGCTAAAGTGGGGATAATGTGTACAAAAGGATATGATGACATGTGCGCTAATGCAACGTGTAGCCCCTCTTGAGGAGTGATTACCGAGCATTGTACAGATGTGATCCTATAGGATAAACAACTTAGGACCTCCCTTATCCTCTACATATGTGTGCTTGGACTGCTAATCTTTTACGACCTTTATTTGTTTACATATGTGTGCTTAGACTATCTATTTTCTACTTGAATAATTCACAAAGTATGTTTGGTCGGGACCCATAGTTGTGGACTTTGAGGGGTGCCCAACACCTTCCCATTGAAGTAACTTCAAGCCCTTACCCAATCTCTGGTTATGCAATTAGTGTTATGAATGACCCTTAGTAGGTGCCCTAATGCACCTTAATTCGTTAGGTGGAGACTCTTCGAACTCATTATACCCCTTTTCCCAAAAGGAAACGCGTTGTTCCAATAATGTCGAAAACCCTAACCAATCCGAAAGGAGAGGAAAAAGAGGGGTGCGACAGCATGACGACTTTGCTGGGGAGTCTAGGCTTTTACCATTACAAACCGTTTTGTGAATTTGTCTAAGTATGCCTTGTTTTGTTAAATACCTGCACACTTTCCCTTCCCCCCTTTATGTGCATTTAATTGTTTACTCTCCCAAGTGTTTATTTTTTTTCAAAAAAAATGAACTTGACATGTTTCTCTTTGTTTCCCTTTGAAACAGCTTTTCAATTATAAATGTTGTATTTATCGCTTTCATAATGTGCAAATGCGTGACAACATGTTTATTACTTATTGCTGCATAATCATGCTCAACATCATATTCCACTCATGCCTATACAAATACTATAGCAACACTTGATGAGTGGTTGCGCTCTTCCATTTTATATCACCCCCTAAATTCGGAAAGGCTTATTTGTGGTAAAACTAGTCGATCAGCGGTGCAGTCTACGTTTCTCTGCCTTTCCCCCTCAAGTTGTCCGCTTGAGGGTACCAGTATATACCCCCATAGTAACCTTACTCTGATTATAACTATACATGCATCATGGTCAAACCTAGCCGGATTAATATGTTGTCCACATAATAACCTTTAGGAAAAGCCTTGTCCAAAAGTCCACTAGGGTTTCCATAATCCCAACGGACGCAACCACGATCTGTGCATTAATTTGGAGAAATAAGTGCCAATATTGCTAATCACCGATGTATAAGTAGTTGAATCTGGAAGGGGAAAGGGTCTAACCTTATTTTTTTGCAGAAAATGAGGCACAAAGTCCCCAGGTTCGGCATGGTCCAAAGAATACCGCCATTGATGTTGGATTGGTGGGAGGAACTTTCGCCAAGTGACAAAGACCGTGTGAAGAGGGTCCTCAGAAACTTACCCTCTTTACTGGATATCCAACCAAACAATATGTTGATCGAAGCGGCCACTATGTTCTGGGACAAAGAAAGGTCCGTGTTCCGTTTTGGAAACATAGAAATGACCCCTCTCTTGGAGGAGATAGGGGGCTTAGCTGGATTACCTTGGGACAGTCCGGGTTTATTGGTGCCGGAAAACCGTGCCACTAGGGGGTTCATGAAAATGATGGGTTTGAAAAAGGACGATGATTTAGAGTGCTTGGAGGAGTCCTACATACCTTTTGACTACCTCTATGAACGATACGGCCATAGAAAATCCTATCGTATCTTCCATGATGAATTCTCTATCACTTCCTTGGGTCATATTCACCGCATGGATTTTGTGTTCGTTGTTTGCTTCCTGGGTATGATAGTATTTCCAAGAAAAGGAGACATGATTCACACTTGACTGGCTATGGTAGCCAAAACCTTGATGGAGGGGATCGAGGGGCAAACATATACCATTATCCCTGTGATCATAGCAGACATATATCGAGCCTTGGACCACTGCCAGAAGGGGTTCAAACACTTTGAGGGTTGTAATATGCTACGACAGGTTTGGTTATTGGAGCATCTCCAAAGGGGTCAATATTGTCAAGAGTTTCCACGAAGGGCGTGGAATGATCATATAGCCTTCCATCACCCTAAGAGAATGACTTACATCCCAGACAGGGTTGCTCAATTGGAAAATGCTACAGATTAGGCGTAATTTTTTGACAATTTGACCGAGGACCAAGTTCAATGGATGTTCAAATGGTTCCCTACCCGTGAGTTAATCATCAAATCGAGGGACACTCCGTACCTGGTGTTGATCGGGTTAAGGGGTATATACCTTTATGTTCCCATCAGGGTCATGAGACAGGCAAGCAGGAAACAAGTCATACCGCGAGTTTCTAAAATGAGTCATTACAGGGCAGATTTTTAGGACGATGACATCCTGTACAAATGTGAAGCTCAGCATATGTGGAATCTAAAGGTTATTATAGAAAGGGACACCATTGAGCCAGACGGGTACCACACAGGGCATGTACGCTTTTACCTATCATGGATGGAAGATAGCATAGCAGGGGTTGTTGAGTCGGGAATCGATGGGGGAAACAGGGTCATAGACGAAGTTGCTGAAGCCTAAGTGAAATACAATAAACTGCGCAAGAGGGTTTGTGATTCCAAGGCTGAGCATCTGGAGCAACACAAGACTGATATGGAACTGATTAATGAATGGTGGGAAAGGGCTATCAAATCTAATGAAAGGTTGGAATATTTGGAGCAGGGTCTGATGGAGCTAGATGGGAAGACGAGAAAAAGAGTCGTCGGCTGCTAAAATGCTGAGGGAAGCGAAGGAGGGCATCTAGCGAGAGTATACCTGTTGTTGGGCATGCACGACCTGGGGAACCTGATCGATAGAGCCAAGAAGATCAAGCATGGGGAAGGTCCTTCTAGGACCAAGTAGATTAGATTTATCTGCTTTTTCAAATGTAATAAGGCCAAGTGCCATTAGTGATTCATCTTATTTAGTGTCATTTTAGATTTATCTACTTTTACATTAATGAAATGAGGTAATTATTGGCATCTAAGTTCTCCAAATCAACTTGTTGCTAGGCCTACCTCGGGCACAACGAGGCTCCCAAATTAAGACGCGCGTTCACAATTCTGCAATATGTGTTTAGATACTGCAAATATTTTTCTCATGATCCTCACTGACTTGTTACCTTTGTTTTTATTTTATTTTGGTTATTCCCCTTCCCCAAAGGTTGGTTCGTGCATTCTGGCATCATCAGCATATCATACAAGATCCAGGGGCCCTCTACCTTCTCCTCCTCCTAGTCCACCCAAAGGCAAAGGCAAAGACATTAGCAGCCTTAAGGGACTTATTCTTGGAAGACGAGGATATGGATTGTTGTTTCATTGTTGAGGGGCAGGAGGAGGAAGGCCCTACCATCCAAAGTGTGAGCAAGGGATCGCTCCTCAAAAACTGGACTGTCAGACCATCTAGGGCCCAACGAGTCCCGGGGTAGCAAGGCTGAACAAGCACTGTTTATTTTATTCGCTAATGATTTCCTTTTTGCATTTTTCTGCTTTAAATAAAATCCCTAGTATTCCAAAACATTTGTTTAAATTATTGAAAATCACTTTTATGTTTCAATGAATCAGTATTTATTATTATCATCTTTCTCTCATACTTTTATCTAAACAGCATTACTATTCCCTGTCTTGATGAACCAATAATTGTGACATGCAATGAGACAACGCAAAAAAGGATAGTGATTCAGAAGAAGAAGATATCATACCCGAGGAAATCATCAGAGAAGTAGAGGACTTTGAAAACAAGACTAAGTCCAATCTGGATGAGACCGAGGTAATCAACTTGGGAGATTCAAAGACTGTCAAAGAAACCTGCATCAGCATCCACCTGTCACCGCCAGAGAAAGAAGAGTATACACAATTCCTGAAGGAGTATGAAGACGTATTTGCATGGTCGTATGATGATATGACCGGACTAAGTACATCTATCGTGGCTCACAATTTGCCCACCGATCCAATGTGCCCACTAGTGAAGCAAAAGCTCCGGAAGTTCAAGCCTGAGCTGAGTTTGAAAATCAAGGAGGAAGTCACCAAGAAAATCAACGCCATGGTCCACAGAGTACTGACAGGAGGAGCTCTCATACTTGCAGAAATGGATGGAGAAGTCTGGCCAAAGCCAATCAACTTAGATGCAGTTAAATGATACTATGTGTAACTCTTTATGCTTCTATCAAATGTTGTAAATTGAACTACGCTCGACCTCATTCCCATTTAAGAGGGGATATGTAGGCAGCCCTGTGGGTTCGGTCACAAACCAACAAAAATCTTATTTTCCCCCACAATTGGAAACTGGGGTAGAATATTGAGGAGGACCCTCAAAATTCCGAAGTAAGTTCAGTCGATCGCAGCATGTACAGCAGTTAGACATATCAATTCATCTAACTGGGGCAGAATTTTAAGGAGGACCCTCAAAATTCCATGGCAAAGAAGGTTGCACTGTCTCAGATCTTGTCACGGTCGTCGGTTCATCTAAATTTCTCAAAATATATTTTTTACTATGTCTTTACAAATCCATTCTTGCTTGTAAGGTAACTCTGTTTAGCCAAATGCTACCCCGATGATTTGAACAGGATTTTCAGACCAAGAAAAGCAAGTCAAGCAAAGCCGGCGGAAACACGAACTGACCTCCCCTTTACAGAACTCACAATTTTCCCTTAGATGCAGGGACGAAGGATAAACATGCCAAAAAGTCACAATCCTCACAACAATCACGTTATCCAAAATATGCTACCAGCTAAGAAATTCTGCTACTATCGGCTATTCATTATATTTCGTGCATAAGGCTAAGCTCTGTCTCCATCCCGCACAAGGCTAATCTCTGCCTTCACCTTGGATAAGGCTAAACTCTACCTTCCATTTGCATAAGGCTAATCTCTGCCTTCATCCGCATAAGGCTAATCTCTTCCTTCATCTGGATAAGGCTAATTTATGCCTTCACCTTGCATAAGGCTAATCTATGTCTTCATCTGCATAAGGCTAAACGCTGCATTCCCCTGCATGAGACTAATCTCTGTCTCCATCTTGCATAAGCATAATCTCTGCCTTCCTCTACATAAGGATAATCTTTGCCTTCCCCTGCATGAGACTAAGCTTTGTCTCTATCCTGCACCAGGATAATCTCCGCCTCCACATCTGCATAAAGCTAATCCCTGTCTTCTTGCCTTCCTTTGCATGAGACTAAGCTCTGTCTCCATACCTGCACAAGGCTAAGCTCTTCATCTAATTTACATTCTTTTCATCGAGACTAAGTAATGTCTCTCCAATATTATCTATTTTGCTCTTCTTTCGGGTTAAGCTCTTCCCTCCGCTTCACAAGACTAAGCTCTGTCTTGTTGACATCATATTATTGCATCTCATGGGCTGAAATATCGCCAACCTGTCCAAAGGCGCCATAGTCTAAAGGCATCATCCTCATAGCCGGAAGACACCATGTCATGGACTGAGGATCTCTCATAATTTGCGTATCATTATTCAAAGGAATCATAGTTCGGAGGAACCATCTTCATGGCCCGAGAATATCATTTCATGTCCTGCGAATCTCATTAATCAACTTATGGCCCAGGACATCATGGACCAATGACGTCATCCTCAACCGTCCAAGGACAACTCTCATGGTCTGACGGGAATCTGCATCATGTTTAAATTTTTGCACAAATATATGCTCGTATTATCTCTATTTGCAGGTGACCCGGCAAGCAACTGCTATCCCAGCAGGAGCGATCCTGCTCTAATCCCCTCAACTGTACCAAACCTGACCTATCTCGTGAACCATTCATTCATATATCCCTAGATATTGCATCCGTTCTTGCAATGATTTCATCGGTATACACCGCTGATGAATCCAGAACTACACGCGGCCTGATTCCTGTAAAACCAGGGATATGTAGGCAGCTCAGAAGCCAGGGTGCGGCCTAAATCTCTCTAACCGTTTCGCTCGGTCAAAATTTGCCATCATATCTTTACCCGACAACTCTTTCATCCTTTTCAGGTAAAGAGGGGCAGCTGTTGATACCCAATTTTTCCTAAAAATATTTCAAAATACATATATGTCTTCAAAATCATGCATTAGCATCAATTGGTATTTTCCACAATTTTCTACATATTTTATTAATTTGCCCAATATTTTATTCCAATAAATAATTAGAAAATTGCATCACAAATGATTTTAAAACATTTTGTTCATTTAATATTACTATTATGGTCCTATTAAGTCCAAATTATTCTATAAATAACCAATTTGGCACCTTTTGGCTACAATTACAATAACTTTGCAATTATAGTCCATGCATACAATTTTGTATTATTTTTCACCAGAAATTAGTATTTTGTATTTAAAATATTAAATAACTATTTAAAAAAACATTTCTACGCATGAAATTCATTTTTATAATTTGTAATTATTTTACAAATTATTTTTAATTAATTTATTTTTGGTATTTAACAAATAGCCTATTATTATTTCAATTGCAGCCTATATAACCAGCCCAAAACACCTTATTAACTAGCCCAATACAACCAGGCCCAAACCCCTACCTAACCCGACCCAATGATCAACAGCCCAAATTGAACCTTTCCTTAATTAACCTAAACGACCCCACCCCCCAAACCCTCTCATTTCACTCCTCTCACCCGCCGTCACTCCTTCCCTCTTCTCTCAACTCTCTCGACTGAACCCTAGTTCTAAAACACCGTCACCGGCGTAAACCTTCACCTTATGACACTCTTATGGCTCCTTCGGCTAGTCCTGGCCTCCTATTTGCTATGGTCCATCCGTTTCTTAGATCTTTGAGAGGATCTCAAGGAACCCAAGCGGTTCTGGTTTGCACCTTTTGATTTCTAGCCTATCTCAGGCCATTTTCGACTATGAGTAAGAAATTTCTCTTCATTTTTTTACAAATCTACGGTGTCTAAACCTATGTTCTCATCTCTGTTACTTTTCTGAAAAAACCCTAGTCCATTACCTTCGATCTTCTTAGATCTGTATAGATCTGAGATGAATCGAGCACTCTTACATGTTTTTATTTGAAAAACTCTTGGTTTTAACTGATTATTTCAATTTTTCCCCAAACTAGGGTTTATTACAAATTGTTTTCAAAGATCTTTCCGACTTCTAAGTGTTTAATTGATTCCCCTTCATCTTCTGGACTGATTCTTGCCAAAGTATCCAAACCTTAGTTGATTTTCTGATTTTTCTAAACCATTGTTTCGATTCCGGGTATTTTCTGTGTTGCCAGTCATATTACTTTGCTATATTTCTTTGACTTAAATATTTTTCTTTGTCAAATCCATTATTCTGTGATTTTTGCCCTAATTAACCTCTATTAGGGTTCGAATCTGTTTTCTGGCAAATTTCTATATATTTTTTTTGCGAAGGCTTTACTTGGTCTATTTTCTATTTATAGGAGTTGATATTTTCTTCTAGAAATCAGTATTATTTTGAAAGTTTGGCTGATTGATTTACTTTGTTAGGGATTCATATGTGTAAGTCTTGTTTTGTTTCCCTGTTTATGACCTTAAATGGTCATCCATGCCTTGTTTGATTTCCCGTGTAGATTGTGGATTCTTACTGATTCTTTACATGGTATGATTGGGATTATTTCCTTAATTAGACCCATATTATTACCGTTTGATCAATTGCCCTTAATTAAAGGACTTTATTCTGACTCCCTTGTTTGGTTTGACTTGAACTTCTTGCCTTAGTTGAATCCCTGCTATTACCGTTTGGTCAATTTCCCTTAATTAAAGGAGTCTATTTTGAACTCCTTGTGTGAATGGATTCTGTAATTTCCTTAATTGTTGGTTTCCGATTCCTTTAACTTATTTTGTTCTACTCTTAAACGGCTATATAAACACAATTATTTTACCTCTCAAGACACGAACATTAGTTCACAAACACACACTCACACTCAAACTCTCTTTTATTTCTCTGCTACTTGGGTTAACTCTTGGTCTAGCTGGCTGAAAGCCAAGGATAGATATTGGAACTACACTTGCTTTATATTCTACACTCTTTTCTTCAACGGATATGTCTCTAGTTAAATCTTGAAACCCCAAACCCTATGTGTTTCATTACTGCACTATTCCATTGACCATGATTCCAATATGTTTTCCTGTTTACTTCCCTGCTTAGCATGTTTAAAATCCTGTCCTGTTCAATGTATAACTAGCATGTCTAACCCTGTTTGTTCAATCTGTAATTAGCATGTATAGACATACTTGTCTACTTGATTGTTTGTCCAGCATGTCTAGTTACCCCTGCCTATTCTTCTTCACTGAAGAGATCATGTTAATTCATCTAGTCTTTTAGGGCATTCGATTGACCTCAATTGTGTGTCTAATTCTTTCCAGTCCCCTATTGCTTTCAACATGGCTTTACTGCATCCTTGCTTTATGTCCCCAATTACCTACTATCATGATTAACCTATTAATTCTATTAAAAAAAACTCCTAAGTGTTCTATGAATTTGTTGTCTATATGCCTCCCTGTCCCATGTTCATGTGTTCCTTAATGTGAATTCTATGTGTTCCTAACCCCTTTCACCCCCTGTGTGAAATCTTCTTATGGAATGTTTATGAATCTATGCATTCTATGACTGATTGACTATTTGCTGAATTTCAAAAGTGTTCTTAGTATTCTTCTAAAACTGGTTTTCACTCTTAGCATCCTTTCAAAACTGGTTTCTATTTTAGAAAATCTTTTTCACTCCTAGACTTTTCTCAACATTATTTTCATATCAAAACCTTTTCAAAACTATGCCAAGCACTCTCACTTCAATCTTAGGTCAATAGGTTCTGCCCCTCCAGTGTGTGTACTGCCTTGGGATCCTTGAGATACCTCCGAACTCTGGCACACTACGGCTGGCTATTCTACACTGCACTTACTCAATCCCCATCATGAAAGTCAAGGTGTGAGCACTGCCCGGGATCCTTGAGTTCCTTAGGGAACTCTGACACACTTGGACCTGAAATTGTCTATGAAACCCTTATCATTTGAGACTATGGAAGGCCTGTTATTATTAGGTTGTATTTGGGCCTACTTCAGGCTCCCTATAGTTAATTTACTTTTCATTTATTTAATTCATTTAGCCATTGGTCTGTAAAAATTATTTGTAAATAGATATTTGGGTGGCTAGTAAAAATGGGAGGGTAGCTGTATGACCTCGTTGATAATACTGGGTAGAAAGCATGCTATAGGTTTTATATATTCTGTGAATTTGCATTAGAATCCATTTCCTAGTATTAATGTGTTCATTTGCATCCAAATCATGCTCAATGTGCATTAGATATCATGTCCTTAGGGCCTCATGTTTCAGCATATTACTAATCCATGCTTCAAGTTTGCATAAGTGCTTTCACTTAGAAACCCTGCTATTAGGATAATGACACTGTCTTAATGAAGCTATCATTCTTGTATGCATTTAGATATCATGTTCTGGGAATTCTGCTTGCATTCATTTGATTACGCCTAGTTCCATTGAAATAAGTCACTGATTTGAAAAGGTATAAAATCATCCCTCATATAGATGTTATACTTCTGAATAAAACTGGTACAAACTCCCTTTTAAAAGTCTGTGTCACTTAGAACAGCATGTTTGTAGGTCAAACAATTCAAAACTATTAGACACCTCCTGTAATGTCGATTGCATATAACCTCACACCTAGGCCAACCTTAGGTAATTAATCTTTATAAAACTAGAAAACTATTTTTAGTGTGTTTACAACTCACGTGTTTAAAATCAGTAGGCAAACTGACTAGGACCCTGTCATTGCATTATGAAAATAGTGTTGCGTATTTCTGTGCTTTAATGTTCACTTAGATACCCTGTTTTAGGATCCTTTCTCTAATAAAAAGATGCCTTTGACTGTGTTTGAGACGTGCCATTTATTTGCATCACGTATGGAGGTGAATCTGAGCCTCGTAACTGTTTTGTCACTTATGTGCTAGTCCTACCTGTTCTTGCTTGTCGCCTAGTTTTTCCCTTTTAAAACCATAGGGGTTTGTCTAGAACTGCCAGTATATTAGAGGTCCTAAACTCCTACGGGACCACAAAGAAGGGACGGGTAACAGCACACTTAGAGCTTGCTAAACAAACTCGCTTAATAAATGCTAAAACGGGGATAATGGGTTGAAAAGGATATGATAACTTGTGCTCTAATACAACGTGTAACCCCTCATTGAGGAGTGATTACCGGGCATTGTACAGATGTGATCCTATAGGATAAACAACTTAGGACCTCCCTTATCCTCTATATATGTGTGCTTGGACTGCAAATCTGTTAAGACCTTTATATGTTTGCATATATGTGCTTAGACTATCTATTTGATACTTGAATAATTCACAAAGTATGTTTGGTCGGGACCCACAGTTGTGGACTTTGAGGGGTGCCTAAAACCTTCCCCTTGAAGTAATTTCAAGCCCTTACCCAATCTCAGGTTATGTAATTATTATTATGAATGACCCTTAGTAGGTGCCCTAACGCACCTTAATTCGTTAGGTGGTGACTCTTCAAACTCATTATACCCCCTTTCCCAAAAGGAAACGAGTTGTCCCACTAATGTCGAAAACCCTGACCAATCCGAAAAGAGAGGAAAAAAGGGGGCGCGACAGTGGCCCATTCTCCTTATACCTGGTGTATAATAAAATCTGAGTCACCAATTACCAGTAGCTCCTGAATGTTCATGTCAATGGCCATGTTGAGCCCTAGGATGCATGCTTCGTACTCTGCCATGTTGTTGGTGTAGGGAATATGAGTTTAGCAGATACCGGGTAATGTTGGCCGGTTTTCGATACTAAGACGACTCTAATGCCGACTCCTGTAAAGTTTGTCGCTCCGTCAAAGAACATACTCCAACCGTCATAAGATTCAGCAATGTTTTCTCCTATGAACAATACTTCTTCATTAGGAAATATGTTTTAGGGGTTCGTATTCTCCTCCCACATAATTCTCAACAAGATAGTATGCCAATGCTTATCCCTTGACCGCTTTTTGAGTCATATAGACGATATCAAACTCACTTAGCAGGATTTGTCACTTGGCCAGTTTGTCGGTGGGAATGGGTTTCTAAAAGATATACTTCAAGGGATCCATCCTTGATATGAGGTATGTTGCGTAGGCATAAAAGTATTGCCTCGGCTTCTGAGCGACCCAGGTTAGGGCGCAACAGGTGCATTCCAGTAGAGAATATTGTGCCTCGTATGGAGTGAACTTCTTACTCAGATAATAAATAGAACGTTCTTTTCTCCCTGTCTCATCATGCTTCCCCAGAACGCAGCCGAAAGATCCATCTACAACTGCGAGGTAGAGTAATAAGGGTCTACCTGGCTCTGGCGGAACCAAAACTGGTGGCATTGATAGGTAATCCTTGATTCTGTCAAAGGCCTTTTGACAATCCTCGATTTTTCTTTAACATTTTCAAGATTGGTTCACATACGGCTGTGGACTGGGCTATGAACCGGCTGATGTAATTTAGTCGTCCCAGAAAACTCATTACATCCTTTTTGTTCTTTGGTGGTGGCAGCTCCTGGATGGATTTGACTTTTGATAGATCCAATTCTATTCCTCAGTAGCTAACGATGAAACCAAGAAATTTTCCGGCAGGAACCCCGAATGCACACTTTGCAGGGTTTAATTTCAAGTTGTAATTCTGCAATCTCTTGAAGAACTTCCTCAAATCTACTATATGATCTGTGGCTTTCTTGGACTTGATGATGACATCGTCCACATATACATCGATCTCCTTATGTATCATGTCATGGAAGACAGTAGTCATAGCCCTCATATAAGTGGCCCCAGTATTCTTTAGGCCGAATGGAATCATCTTGTAACAGTATACTCCCCACGGCGTAATGAAAGTTATTTTCTCAATGCCTTCTTTGTCCATGCAAATCTGATGGTAAACGGCGAAACAATCCACAAAGAACTGGAGTCCATGCTTGGCGCATTGTCGATCAGGATGTGTATGTTTGGTAGCGGGAAATCATCCTTGGGACTTGCTCTGTTTAGATCCCGGTAATCAACACAAACCCTGACATTCCCATCATTCTTTAGAACTGGCACTATGTTGGCTAACCATGTCGTGTATTCAACCACTATGAGACCTTAGCGTTGATTTTCCTTGTGACTTCCTCCTTGATTTTCAAACTCATATCAGGCTTGAACTTCTGGAGCTTTTGCTTCACTGGTGGGCACATTGGATTGTTGCGCAACTTGTGAGCCACGATAGATGTACTTAGTCCGGTCATATCATCATACGACCATGCAAATACGTCTTCATACTCCTTCAGAAATTGTGTATACTCTTCTTTCTCTGTCGGTGATAGGTGGATGCTGATGCGGGTTTCTTTGACGGTCTCTAAATCTCCCAAGTTGATTACCTCGGTCTCATCCAGATTAGACTTAGGCTTGTTTTCAAAGTCCTCTACTTCTCTGACGATTTCCTCGAGTATGATATCTTCTTCTTCTGAATCACTATCCTTTTGTTGCATTGTCTCACTGCATGTCATAGTCATTGGTTCATCAAGACAGGAAATAGTAATGCCCGGGACTCGTCCGGCCCTAGATGGTCTGACAGTGCAGTTTTTGAGGAGCGATTCCTTGCTCACATCTTGGATGGTAAGGCCTTCCTCCTCCTCCTCCTCAACGGTGACACAACAATCCATATCCTCATCTTCCAAGAATAAGTTCCTTAAGGCTGCTAATTCTTCTTCCTCCTCTGGTTCACCTATGATGTCGGCTTGCTGGAAAATCTGTTCCAGACGCGGTATGGGCTGCTCCAACGGATAATAGGGACCACACCATGGTGGCATCCAGTCATCGTACTCTTTCCAAGTGTACTGGTATCCTAGGCCAAAGGTAATGACGTGGTGGTTGAGCATAGAGGTGATCGTTGGTGGAATTTTGTGGTTCAGGAATGATGGGTGGGGTGTTTCGGGGGCTATGGCAAGTGTTTGGTTGGTATTGTGGTGGGAGGGTTTGTTTTTGTGGTGGAGTTGTATAGTGGTGAGTTGCAGGAGGGTTTTGTCTATTGGGGTATTCTGAGGTGGTGCGGGGTTTTGAGTGTTCAGGTGGCTGAAATCCGGAACATTAAGTGAGAAGGACAAGTTCTCTAGGTTCTGAACATGTTCAAGTTCCCCCTGAAGTTTCAGTAGCCTTTGCTCAAGTTGTGACACAGCATCATTCTGAACCTGAGTAGCCTTACTGTCACAAGCTCGGTATGTTAACCTGATGTTGAGTTTTCCTTTCTGATATTAGTCAAATCTTCCATCTTGCCTTTAGGTGGACTAGGAGGAGGAGAAGGTGGAGGGCCCCTGGATCTTGTATGATATGCTGATGATGCCAGAATGCACGAACCAACCTTTGGGGAAGGGGAATAATCACAGAAATAAAACAAAAACAAAATGTAACAAGTCAGTGAGGATCATGAGAAAAGTATTTGCAGTATTTAAACACATATTGCAGAATTGTAAACGCGCATCTTAATTTGGGAGCCTCGTTGTGCCCGAGGTAGGCCTAGCAACAAGTTGATTTGGAGAACTTAGATGCCAACAATTGCCTCATTTCATTAATGTAAAAGTAGATAAATCTAAAACGACACTAAATAAGATAAGTCACTAATGGAACTTGGCCTTATTACGTTTGAAAAAGCAGATAAATCTAATCTACTTGGTCCCAGAAGGACCTTCCCCAGGCTAGACAATTTCCCCCTCTAGATTCAACTACTTATACATCAGTGATTAGCATATTGGCAGTTATTTCTCCAAATTAATGCACATATCGTGGTTGTGTCCGTTGGGATTATGAAAACCCCAGTGGATTTTTGGAAAAGGCTTTTCCTAAAGGTTATTATGTGGACAACATGTTAACCCGGCTAGGTTTGACCATGATGCATGTACAATTATAATCAGAGTAAAGTTATTAAGAGGGTCTATACTGGTACCCTCAAGCGGACAACTTGAGGGGGAAAGGCACGGAACCTTCGACTGCACCGCTGATCGACTAGTTTTACCGCAAATAAGTCTTTCCGAATTTAGGGGGTGATATAAAATGGAAGAGCGCAACCACTCATCAAGCGTTGCTATAGGATTTGTATAGGCACGAGTGAAATATGATGTTGAGCATGATTATGCATCAATAAGCAATAAACATGTTATCACGCATTTTCACATTATGAAAGAGATAAATACAACATTTATAATTGAAAAGCAGTTACAAAGGGAAACAAAGAGAAACATGTCAGTTTCATTTTTATGGAAAAAATGAACACTTGGGAGAGTAAACAATTAATTGCACATAAAAGGGAAAGGGAAAGGGTGCAGGTATTTATCAAGACAAGGCATACTTTGACGAATTCACAAAATGGTTTGTAATGGTAAAATCCTAGAATCCCCAGCAAAGTCGTCATGTTGTCACGCCCCTCTTTTTCCTCCCCTTTCGGATTGGTCAGGGTTTTCGACATTATTGGGATAACTCGTTTTCTTTTGGGAAAGGGGGTATAATGAGTTCGATGAGTCTCCACCTAACGAATTAAGGTGCGTTAGGGCACCTATTCAGGGTCATTCATAACACTAATTGCATAACCAGAGATTGGGTAAGGGCTTGAAATTACTTCAAGGGAAAGGTGTTAGGCACCCATCAAAGTCCACAACTGTGGATCCCGGCCAAACATGCTTTGTGAATTATTCAAGTAGCAAGTAGATAGTCTAAGCACACATATGTAAACAAATAAAGGTCTTAACAGATTAGCAGTCCAAGCACACATATGTAAAGGATAAGGGAGGTCCTAAGTTGTTTATCCTATAGGATCATATTTGTGCAATTCTCGGTAATCACTCCTCAATGAGGGGCTACATGTTGCATTAGCGCACATGTCATCATATCTTTTTCTACCCATTATCCCCCTCTTAGCATTTTATTAAGCGAGTTTTTTTTAGCGAGCTCTAAGCATGTTGTTACCCATCCCTTCTTTGTGGTCCCAGAGGAGTTTAAGACCTCTAATATACTGGCAGTTCTAGACAAATCCCTATGGTTTTAAAAGGGAATAAAACTAGGCGACAATCAAGAACAAGTAGGACTAGCACATAAGTGACAAAAACAGTTACGAGGCTCAGATTCACCTCCACACATAATGCAAATAAACAGCACGTCTCAAACACAGACAAAGGCAGTTTTATTAGAAAAAGGATCCTAAGACAGGATATCTAAGTGACATCAATGCACAGGAATATGCAACACTATATCATGCAAACTTTAACGACAGGGCCCTAATCAGTTTACCCGCTGATTTTGAACATATTAGCCTTTAAGCAGTAAACATGATCAAAGCAGTTTCCAATTTTATAACAACTAATTACCTAAGGCTTGCCTAGGCGTGAGACTATATGCAATCGATATTATAGGAGGTGTCTAACAGTTTTGAAAGTATTTAACATACAACATGTTCTAGGTGATACAAATCTGAGGGTGAAAGGATTGATACCAGTTTATTTAGAAAACATGACAATTATATGAGAGATGATTTTTTATACCTTTTTATGGATCAGTAGTTAAACTAGGCGTATTAAAATAAATGCAAGCAGAATCCTAGAACATGGTATCTAAATGGACAGAAGAATGACAGTTTTATGTCCAGTTTATTTATTGACCTAGGAACAGGATCTCTAAGCAGTGAGCTGATGCAAAATTGAGAAAACTTGGATTAATGACATATGATATGCTGAAGCAGTAAATATGAAGTCCTAGGAACAGGATATCTAATGCATGTTTAGCATGATTTGGATGAACACATTATCCTTTGGACATGGATTCTAATGCAAATACACAGAAAGTAAAGCCTAAAGAATGCTTTCTACCCGATAATATTAACAGCATTATACAGCTACCCTCCCTATTTCACTAGCCATCCTCAATATGTGTTTACAAATTAATTATTACAAACCAATAGCTGAATGAATTAAGCGAAGAAGTTAAACTATAAGGAGCCTGAAGCAGGCCCAGATGTATCCTAAGGATACCAGGCCTCTATAACCTCAAATGCCAAGAGTTTCATAGCCAATCTCATGTCCGGGTGTGTCAGAGTTCCCTAAGGACCTCAAGGATCCCGGACAGTGCTGACACCCAAACTTTCATAACAAGAACTGAGTAAGTGCAGTGTGGAAGGGCCAGCCCCAATGTGCCAGAGTTTAGAGGGATCTCAAAAGGATCCCAAGGCAGTACACACACTAGAGGGGCAAAACCTAGGGACTTAGAAGTAAAGTGAGAGTGCTTGACATAGTTTTGAAAAGGTTTTGATATGAAAACAGTGTTGAGTTAACTCTAGGAGTGAAAAGATTTTCTAAAATAGAAACCAGTTTTGAGAGGATGCTAAGAGTGAAAACCAGTTTTAGAAGAATACTAAGAACATTTTTGAAATTAGTTTTGCAGAGAGCAAATTCAGCAAGTAGTCAATCAGTCATAGAATACACAGATTCATAAGCACTCAATAAATAGATTTCACACAGGGGATGTAGGGGTTGGTAATATATAGGAATCACATTAAGGGTATATGGACAGGGTACAGGGGAACAAAAAATGCATAAAACACTTAAGAGCTTCATAGCTTTAACAAGTTAGGCAATTAAGACATGGAGCAAGGATGTAGTGGACAGAATCAGACATACCAGTAGGGTCAATCACATGCATTAAGTAACCAAAATGATCACATAGTTAAGGGATTTAAACAGAAATCAGCAAACAGGTTGGTCAAGTATCAGATAACTAGGTGAAGTGTAGACATACTAGATTTACATTGAACACGACAGAACTTAGACATGCTAAGCAAAGAAGTAAACAGGAAGATAGGTTGAATTCATAGTCAATGAACTAGTGAAGGAATGAAACACGTAGAGTTTGGGTTTCAAGATTTAACTAGAGATATTCCAGTTGAAGAAAAGAGTGCAGAATATAAAAGCAGGTGTAGTTCTAATATCTAGCCTTGTCTTTCAGCTGGCTAGACCAAGAGTTAACAAAAGTAGCAGAGAAAGAAAAGAGAGTTTGAGTGTGAGTGTGTGTATTCTGAACTTTGTTCGTGCCTGAGAGGTAAAACAAGAGAGTTTATATAGAAATTTAGGAGTGGAACAAACAAGGCAAAGGAATCAGCATTCAGTCAATTAAGGAAGTCACATAATCCAATCACATAAAGGAGTTCAGAATAGACTCCTTTAATTAAGGGTGATTGGTCAAACCGTAATAATAGGGGTCTAATTAAGGAAAGTATCCCAATTATACCATGTAAAGGAATCAGTAAGAATCTACAATTATATAGCAATCAAATAAGGCAGGGATTACCAATTAAGGTTGTAAACAAGGAAACAAACAAGAATTATGCACACGAATCTCTACCAGAGCAAATCAATCAGCCAAACTTTCAAAAATATTATTGATTTCTGGAAAGAGATATCAACTTCCATAAATAGAAAAATGGACTAAGTAAAACATCACAGAAATATAGAAATTAGCCGGAATAATATATTCTAGTCCTAATAGAGATTAATTAGGGCAAAATCACATAATAATGTATTGGACAACGAAAAAATGTTTAAGTCCAAGAAATAGAGCAAAGTCACGCAGAAAGTACCCAGAATCGAAGCAGAGGTTTGAAAAATCATAGTATCGCACAAAATCAACTAGGTTTAAGTATTTTTTGCACAAATCGGTCACAAAGACAAAAATAATTAATCAAACACTTTAGGATTCAAAATGCATTTGAAAAACAACTGGATTAAACCCTAGATTTATGGAGAAGTCGGAATAATCAATTTAAACCAGAAATTTCAAAAGAAATCATGTAATAGTTTCTCGATTCATTTTAGATCTATACAGATCTGAGAAGGATCGAAGGTAATAGACTAGGGTTTTTTCAGAAAAATAATAGAGATGAGAAAATAGGTTAAGAGACCATAGATTCGTAACAAAACAAGAGAAGATTTCTTACTCACAGTCGAGCAAATGGCCTGAGACAGGCTAATAAGCAAGGGTTTCAACCAGAACTGGTAAGATTTCCTTGAGATCGTCTCAAGGGTCTAAGAAGTCGAGGAACCATGGTGCGTAGGAGGCCAAGACTGGCCGGAGGAGCGTAGAAGGCCAAGACTGGCTGGAGGAGCCATAGGAGTGTCATAAGGTGAAGTTTACGCCGGTGACGGCGTTTTAGGACTAAGGTTCAGTCGAGAGAGTTGAGAGAAGAGGGAAGGGGTGACGACAGGTGAGGGGGTGAAATGAGAGGGTTTGGGGGGTCGTTTAGATTTAATTAAGGTAAGGAAAATGTGTACCGTTGATATGAATGACCAACGGTCAGGATTGAGATTGGGTATTGGGTCGGGGTGTACAGACTTGGGCCTAAGGGGATTTGGGTTGATTTATTAAAAGGTTTGGGCTGGTTAGAGAGGGGTTGGGTTTGGTAATAAAGGGCTATTTATTAAATAACCCAAAATAAATTGATTAAAAATAATTTGTAAGATAATTATTAATTATAAAAAATGAATTTCAAGCATAGAAATATTTTTAAAATGGTTATTTGGTATTTAAAATACAAAGCACTAATTTTGGTAAAAATAATGCCAAAATTGTATACATGGGCTATAATTGCAAAGTTATTGCCCAAAAGGTGCTAAATTGGCTATTTATGGAATGATTTGGACTTAATAGGACCATAATATTAATATTAAATCAAGAAAATATTTTTAAATCATTTGTGATGCAATCTTTTAATTATTTATTAGAAATAAAATACTGGGAAAATTAATAAAATATGTAGAAAATTATGGGAAAATACCAATTGATGTTAATTCATGATTTTGAAGACATATATGCATTTTGAAATATTTTGTAGGAAAAATTGGGTATCAACAAATAGCATACAAGTGATTTCAATCAATTTGAGTATAATTTTTTAAGGGTTCTTCCAATTATATTTTGCCTTGTTACTGATCACCTCTTAAGCAATTCAATTTGGAAATTCTTCTGTCCTGTCTCCCATATATATCGAAGCAAACATATATACCTTGCACCAGACTGCATGTATGTCTTGATTTTGATAGCGGATGGTCCAATTTTCTGAGCTAGTTCCCTAGGACCATTGGGTGATGGAGCAAAATGACCAGTTGACCTTTTCTTCCTCTTCTCTGAATCTGTTTCTCATTCCTTTTTTTTTTGTTGATAAATGTGACTACTAACTTCTTGTAAAATCTAAGCTTTGCTAAATATGGGAGTATACTGAAGTGATTGTTAGCTGTGTGTAATGTATTTCTGAAGTAGAGTAGTATTTGCTTGTTAATGTTATCCTGAAGCACTTACTAGGGAGTTCTAGTAAGCATTATGTGCGATGGAAACGGAGTATTTGACTTCACCCGTCATTTTCCTTCATGACTATATCTTCACTTAGTTGTGCAGAAACATTATACACCCAATGCATTATAAAGGAAAATACACTTTTCGTTCACCTTTTAATGTTTGCCCAAGGAGAGTATTAATTTTTTTTCAAGAGAATATGTTCGCCTTGAGAGCCCTTGATTGTTCCTTTCAGTTTTATGTTTTGCGAATGTTTAATATAATGTTTTTAGCAATTTTTGGATTTGGAAAAATATGCATGGACTAATATTTCGACGCAATAAAGAATCTGCAGTATCAAGTAACTCCCTCTATTGGTTAGTAGGAATACTTTGAGAGCTTAACGCATTGGCAGAACTACTACTAGTTGGAAAAGGAAAACTCTTATATTTATACCATTTGTAAGGCAAGTCAGATGCTTATTGTTACCTAAGTATTAGGGTTTATAAAGTCAAAGCGCGTTTAGATAGCAGTGATTTGGGTTGTTGTATATAAGAAAATTTTTTGATAGGATTCTCTTGAAGGGATAATGACTTTATTTATACTCTTTTATAGGTGGAGTAGATGAAGCAATGGAAGGCGGAGGCAGTGATGAAGATCTTGACCTTACTTAAGTGATTTTTGAATTGTTGATTGTTGTAGATGCATGTGGCGGTTTCTAGGAATGTTCGTTATCAAAATATTTTCAAACTTTTGATCTTGAAATATCAAATGTATGTACTATTGGTAACATTTCATAACTATCTATGGATTTATTATTAGCTTGTCGGATAATTTGGATTATGAATAGTTTCATTTTGTTATTTATATAAATTTTAGTGTTTTACAGTATATTGTATATATATGTAAATCTTTATTAATAACAGGGGCAATTTTTTCAATTCAATTAAACTGTTACAGCTAACAGATCCATTTCCATAGGACCTGCAAACCATTCCAAAATAATATAAAAACTGTTACAATAGGTAGTTAAATCGTTGCCATAGGACCTGCAAACTGTTAATAGGTAGATAAATCGTTGCCATAGGACCTCCAAACTATTCCAAAATAATCTAAAAACCATTGCAATAGGATCTGCAACCATTCCAAAATAATCTAAAAACCTTTGCAATATGTAGTAGAATCGTTTCCATAGGACCTGCAAACCATTCCAAAATAATCTAAAAATAGTTACAATAGGTAGTTCAATAGTTGCAATATCGAAAAACATTTCAACAAATTCCACATAATTCAATTACTTAAACAAATTCCAAAGTTAATTTCACCGATTATATAGCATAGGCGATTTCCAGGTGAGTCGTACCTTGCTGCTGCCATGGCCAATGTGGCCGGCGACCAGCCTTCCTCCGCTGGTCGGCCTTCCCCCACCCTCTCCCAAACTTCTTCTACAACAAACACAATTACTACACCCCTAGATAACTCAAATCTGCTAAAACCTAGTGTCATAAATACTCCCATGCACGTAAAAGTTGCTGCCCAGAAAAATATCGAGCCAATTCCTATGCGCAAAGTTTTATTCTTGAATGGACAACCTCTTGTCAAGTTTAAGGAATCAGAAGTAGATCGCATGAACATAATTGAAGGGCTCCAATATGCAGTGGTTGCTAAATTCGCGTATGGAAGGCCAGATCTTGCGGAAATTCGTAGAATTGTTCCTATTCAATGTGGGATCAAAGGAGAATGTAATATTGGGTTTTTGAGAGACAGGCATGTGCTTATAAGGCTCACATTATGGCAGGATTTCATAGATTTTATTTCGAGGAGTGCGTACTATGTGAAGGATAAGACTGGAGAGGAATTTCAGTTAAGGCCTTTTATATATGATGCAAAGTTCAAAGCTGGAGAAGAAACACCCATGGCAATGGCATGGATATCCTTTCCAGGGCTGTTACCTACCTTTTATGTGAAGGAATGTTTGTTCTCTCTTGCTTCTGCTGTGGGGAAACCGTTACACCTTGATATGGCTACACTTAACAAAACTAGACCTAGTTGTGCAAGGGTTAAAGTATTAGTTGATTTGTTAGCTGATCATCCTAAGAAGGTGAGGATGGAAATAGATAATGACTTTACTGGAGAAATAAGGTCTGAATGGGTCAATATAAAATATGATACAATGCCAAAATACTACAAAAATTGTAAATTGCAAGGCCGTGATGATGGTGAGTGTTGGCATCTGCATCTNAGAGATAAGAGAACAAAACATACTGTAAATCAAGTTAAAGATCAAGGCGTAACTGGGAAGGAAATTATACCAGTTGACAATCCTGGAAATCAACAACCAAAGGATACAGGTGGTTGTGATGTGGCCAATGATAAGGAGATTGTTCCAGTTACTGGAGTGGCCCAAGATCATATTGCAATGGCTAACAAGTTTGCAATTCTAGAGGTAGACAATGAAGATAATATGGAGAACAATCAATTGGTTACAATTGATGGGAATAACATGGAAAATAGTACTAATCCTGAAAATACTGGGAGACTTAATCCTGCTGCTGGATCTACTCCTAAGTTAAAAGGGAAAGGTAGTACAAGAAAAGATATGGATACAAATAATACAGGAATAGAGAAAGAGACGATGGAAGGGCGTAAAGAAACAACAGCAGATTGGGTTAGTAGAACTTTCAAAGATAATATGGTACCAACAAACCAGTCATACCAAGAAGTGCCAATACAATCAGTTTTGATGGAGCAAATAGAAGGAATACCAATGGAAAAGGAAAGACTACAATTAGTTAGTGGAAGTCTTTGGGCTGATCAAGAGGAATAATTCTCAGTTGAAGAACTGCCAGAAGGAGTCATAGGGGAACCAGAATCAACAGATGAAGAGAATGAAGAAGAAGAACAAAGAGAGAAGGGAAAAATCAACAAGGATCATGGGATTACAGGAGAGATGCCTGGCAAAAGTCGAGACAATATCAATACACAAGATGGAAAAGGTGATGTAGGTGGGGGTATCCAGGATGCTGCCAATACTGTTGGGAAGGAGGTGATCAATGAAAAGAAAGGAATAGGGGATCCAGAAGTTGGAAAGGAGTTGGGAGATATGAGAAATATTAAAAATTGACCAAACAACACTCAAATGACTGAATATGCAGAGGATAAAGGGGAAGATGACAACAATGAGCCTAAAAGTAAGGATCTAGATGCTGAATCCACTACTTAGAATTTCAAGNGATGACAACACTGAGCCTAAAAGGAAGGATCTGGATGCTGAATCCACTACTCAGAATTTCAAGAACATTGCTAAACAAGGTGATTTGTCTCCAAGGTACATGGACAAAGGTAAATCAGCTGGAAAGGGAAGGAAGAAACAGCATAGAGATAGCAACCAAAGTGGAGTCCTTGGGGTTCAAACAAGAAGAACCTTATCTAAACCTCACAGTTGATCATGAATGCACTGATATGGAATGTGAGATCTGTGAAGACAATGCAAGCCTTTGAGAGGCTTATCATCATGCAAAGACAGAATCATTTCAAATTTATAGGTATTATGGAGCCAAAGCAAAAAAAAAGTAAGCTGGAGAGATATAGGAGAAGAATTGATATGTTACAAGCCTTTACCAATGTAACAAATAAAATCTGGGTGTTTGTGGATGATGATCATGGAGTTGAAGTGATTTATGACCTGGAGCAGCAACTGACTTTGAAATTTACAAACAGGGACACTCAACTATCATTCATAGTCACCTTTGTTTATGCAAAGTGTGATGCTAATGACCGTATTGAATTATGGGACAGCTTGTATAATTTGGCTAGGGATATGACCATGCCATGGTTAGTTGGGGGAGATTTCAATGTTATATGGGATGAGGAGGAGAAGTTTGGTGGTCTTCCAGTGCATTTAAATGAGGTGAATGACTTCAGGCATTGTGTTAACACATGTAATCTAAGTGACTTAGGTTTCAAAGGCAGTATGTTCACTTGGTGGAATGGGAGAGGGGAAGGTGATTGCATTCTCAAACGATTGGATAGGTGTTTGGGAAATTTTGAATTCCAGCAAATGTGGCCAAACTTGGAGATCTCTCACCTGGCAAAAACAGGTTCAGATCATAGTCCCATGCAGTTGAAGAGTAATCTTAATGTTGCTCAAATTAAGAAGGCATTCAAATTTCTGAACTTCTGGACTAAACATTCTACTTTCATGGATGTAGTAAAGGACAACTGGAAGGTAGATTTCATTGGGGACCCTTTCTATGTATTCAATCACAAACTGAAAAAGGTGAAGAAGGCATTAGCAGCATGGAGTAGAAACACATATGGAGATATTTTTCAAAAGATTGCTAGCCTTCAGGAGGTGGTCTTAGTTCATGAAAATAAATTTGAAAGGAACCCAACTATACAGAACAGAGAGAGACTCCAAAAGATCCAAGCTGAACTGCTCAGGTTTCTATCATTGGAAGAAGAATTTTTGAAGCAAAAATCAGGCATGACATGGTTCAAAGATGGATATAGGAATACGAAATTCTTTCACGCTCAAGTAAATGGGAGGAGAAGAAGATTACAATTGAGGAGAATACAAAATACTAATGGAATTTGGTTAGAAGATAATGAGCAGATAGTTGAAGAAGCAGTGAATTTTTTCAAAACACAG
The DNA here is from genome assembly GCA_005239525.1 of Nicotiana knightiana. Classification (NCBI taxonomy): domain Eukaryota; kingdom Viridiplantae; phylum Streptophyta; class Magnoliopsida; order Solanales; family Solanaceae; genus Nicotiana; species Nicotiana knightiana. The sequence goes on along the minus strand of ML397521.1, from coordinate 102 downwards.
TTTCATGAAGAAATGGTACCTTCAGATTTTAGAAGCCTTAAAGAGGTGCCATCAATGATCACTACAGTACAGAATGAAGAGTTAATGAAACAACCAATAAAG
>ML397520.1:10442-33237 GCA_005239525.1 Nicotiana knightiana | reverse complement strand
GGCAAATCAGTAGAAACAATGAGCAAAAAGGAAATAATAACAGGGAGCCCTCGGCTCAGCACAGCATATATCACAGTAGTAAGTATGCAATGCAGTACAGGGGGGAAACTCCCAGAATCTCGTCTGTAGTCCCAATTTAAATATGCGATGCAGTACAGGGGGAAAGCTCCTGGAATCTCGTCCATAGTCCCAATTTAAATATGCTATGTTGTACAGAGGGAAAGCTCCCGGAATCTTGTCCGTAGTACCAATTTAAATATGCAATGCAGTACAGGGGGGAAGCTCCCGGAATCTCGTCCGTAGTCCCAATTTAAATATGCAATGCAATACAAATGCAGGATACAATTTTTATTTAAAACAGTTCAGGAAAATCACAGGAAAAATATGGATAAAACTACCTAAGCATGGTACATGTGGTAATAACAAGGAAAAATTCAAGTAAAATAGGTAGGCATGCTATTTCCTAATCTAAACTACATAGTCAATACAGGAATCAGTGAAATAGGAGTGAAATGATTTAAGTCATGGAGGAAAAATGAAGTCTTTGCAATAATGGCTCGTGTATGTACTCGTCACCTCACGCACACGGTGCCCAATCAACATAAACAGTATTAAAACAGCCTAGGGGAAGTCCTCAACACAGAGTTAGGCAAGCCACTTACCTCGATTGCGCTACTCAACTCAAAACCACGCTCTTGCCACGAGTATCCGACTCTGAATGTCCCAAATCTATTCAATTCGATAGCATAATGTAAATATCACTTTAAGGAATCAAAACAGCTAATAAGTTCGAAGCTAATACGCAAAATTAGGAAAATCACCCAAAAAGTCCCCCCGGCCCACTCCTCGGAATCGAGTGAAAGTTACAAATTTAGAACACCCATTCACTCACGAACTCACACGAACAAGAATTTTCGAAAACCGATGACAAAATCCTAAATTCTCAGATTTTCTAATTAGGGAAGATTTTTTTCCCCATTTGCATGATTTTTCACCTAAATCCCTTAATTGCATGGAAGAAATGGCCATAGATTAATGATACACAAAGGGAATAGGGTTAGGAATCGTTACCTATGAAGCTTATCCTCAAAACTCATCCCAAATCGCCCACACCCGAGCTCCAATTGATTTTTTGAAGTTATGAAATTCAAGCCCTCGAATCTGATAGAACTGCCCAGCGATGTCCGCACCTGCGCCCCGTGGACCACACCTGCGGAAATTCCACCGTAGGTGCGAAAACCCACAAAAAGGCCTGGGGCCGCACTTGCGGTCAATTGGCCACATCTGCGGAAAACCAACCGCACCTGCGAGGACCGGGTGACTTGTCCAAGTCTGCACCTGCGAGCCCCTCGTCTGCACCTACGTGACCGCACCTGCGGAAGGTCCATCGCAGGTGCGAGACACCAGAACCAACAATGGTTCAGCTGTTCTTCCAAGTTCTAAATTCACCCGTCGAGCATCCGAAACATCCTCGAGGCCCCCGGGGCCTCAAGAAAACTTACCAACCAGTCCTAATACCTTATCCAAACTTAGTCGAGCCTCCAAAAACATATCACATAACACTAAAATCACCAATTATACATGGATTCAAGCCTAAGGACTTATGAATTTCCAAACTCTACAACTGATGCCGAAACACCTCAAAACTAGTCCGAATGACCTCAAATTTTACACACAGGTCACAAATGATACAACGGACCTACAGCCACTCTCGGAATTCCATTCCGAGCCCGATATCAAAATTCCACCTATCTGCCGAAATCGCCGAAATTCTAACTTTCGCCAATTCAAGCCTAAATATACTACAGACCTCGAAAGCACATTCCGAACACACTCCTAACTCCGAAATTACCCAACGGAACTACCGGAGTCGACGAAATCCCATTCTGGACCCGTCTTCCCACAGTTCCAGCTACAGTTCGATTTCTAAAGGTTAAACTCACATAGAAGGATTATGTGTCCAAAAACACTTCAAATTTCACCACTCAATGCTCCAACAAGTCCCAAAAATAGAAATAGACATGGGGAAAGCAATTATTAGGGGATCGAGGCGCTAAATCTCAAAACGACCTACCAGGTCGTTACATTAATGAACCTTAGAACTTCAAACTTATACGTTCGATACCGAAACCTATTAAATCACTCCCGATTGATCTCAATTTTTGTACACAAGTCACATTAGACATTACGGACCTACTCCAGCTTCCGGAATTGAAATCCAACCCCGATATCAAAATTCCACTTCCGGTCAAACTTCCTATAAACCTTCAAATTTCTAACTTTCGCCAAATGATCCCAAACTGACCTATGTACCTCTGAATCCACTTACGGACGAGCTCCCAACACCAGAATCACCATACAGAGCTATTCCCAGACTCGGAATCCCAAACGAACATCGATAACATTGAAATACACCTCAACCCAAATTTATAAAATTCTTCCAAAATGCCAATTTCCACAATATGCGATGAAACGCTCCCAGGTCATCCAAAACCCGATCTGAACATACGCCCAAATCCAAAATCATCATACAAACAAGTTGGAACCTTCAAATCCCGATTTCGAGGTAGTTTACTCAAAAATTACACTTTAGTCAATTCCTTCAACTTAGGACTTTCGAATTGAGAATTTTCTTTCCAAATCAACTCCAAACTTCTCGAAATTGAATTTCGACCACGAATATAAGTCATAATACCTAAAGTGAAGCTACCCATGGCCTCAAACTGACGAGTGATGCGCTAGAACTCAAAACAACCGGTCGGATCGTTACAATCCTACTCCTCTTCTGATGATAACGAGGAAGAACATAATCTAACATTTTAAGTTCTTATGAAAATTAATACATCAAGAAAGACTATATGGTAAATGAGATCTCTTTTGGAAAATTCGGCTAATCAATAATCTGCTTTTTGATTTGGTTTTGGAAAAGAGGCAGAAACGAAATATATATGTGTTTCGATTTAGTTTTGGAAAAACTAAGTTTCAAACAAACAGATTGAGAACCTTTTTCAAGAAAAATGAAAAATGTATGTGTTTCGATTTCGTTTTGGAAAAATTAAGTTTCAAACTAATGATTTTTTCTTCTGTTTGCAGCATATTCCAAAAAAAATCTACGAGCATTTTCCTGAAGCATATACCACCATGCTTCTTCAATATGGTGGAAAAGAGTGGTTTGTAGGAATGAACATTGGTGAACGAAGATGGCTCAAAGACGCTGAAAAAATTTTGTGATGAAGAATGATATTAAGCGGGGTTGTTTCGTTAAATTTTAGTTGGTTGAAATTGCACAATTGTTTGTTGTCTTCAAAGTGCAAGTGAAAGGACAAGGAACTCCTGAAGATCCGGTTGAAATTAATTAGTTTTTAGGTTATGTTTGTGTTGTTTTTTCCCTTTGTTAGCTTTTATTTTAAATTTCATCCAGTTATAGAATGTGTACTTTTATTTTCTATTGAACTATGAATGATATCAAATTTCTATCTTCTAAATGTATCTTTTTTTTGTATCATTTCAAAATACTAATAGGAAAGAAACAATACAATCTTCTACTACCCTAACTACGAATCCTAATTATGGACGTTAAATGGTTGGAAACGCATACTAATAAGGTCTTCAATTCGAAAAATCTACGGAAGAGTAAATAAGAGATGTAAATGCTTCATTGAGAAGTTAAATGGTTGGCATGTGAATAGTTTTGTTAATAAACAGGATTTAATATCTATATGGGAATTCAAAACTTGTAGTTATCAATACAATTTTGGTAACCGAAATAATAAATAAAATTGAACTAACACCATTAATTTTGACAATTCAAACCAAACCAGATAGTGTGGTCAAAAATAGGTTATTTTTTCAATGAAAAAGATTCTTTAGGCTAACTAAATTGGAGGATTCATTAGGCCTATATTTCATTAGGAAAATTGCTACTTAGGATTCAAATTTAGGATGAAAAGTGATGGAATTAGAATTAAAACACTATTTAATTAGCACTCAAACGATATGATACAACACTGTCAAAATTGTACCAAGAAAAAGAGGGAAAATTAGCATTCAATACACCCTTTTTCATCAGGAGGGTGTTTGAAATATTTTTTTTGTACTGGGTTGGTCACATACTCAAATCCTAAAGACCTAAAACACACTCTCATACTCAAATCCTAAATTATGGATGCCTCTCCCTCTACCAAACGAGCCCTATCTTACTCTTCTACTAGTGGTGATAATGAAGAAGAGAATCCTCCAACATTTAAAGTGGTTATGACTGATTCATACATCGACTCCAGCGATCTGGTAAATTATTATGTCCTTTAAACTTTATTTCTTTGAATGTTACAATAACTTCTTGAGTTAATCCTAAACTGGATTTTTCTTTTACATAAAATACTTTTGTTTCTTATATCTTAACTCCATAAAATATATATGCATAAGTATTGTATATCTTGATTCAGTTTCATATTTTACTGAAACTTAATAGTAATGCTTTTTTTTTAAAGTATATTCCAAGAAAAATCTACAAGCATCTTCCTCCAACAGTAGAACACACGCTTCTTCACTATCGTGGCAAAGAATGGTTATAAATATGAGCGTTGGTGATCAAAGAAGGTTCAAGGCAAGCTGGAAATTTTTTGTTTTGGACTGTTATATCAAGCGATGTTTCGTCGTCAAATTTACATTGGTTGATGTTGCACCACTGCGTGTTGTCTTCAATGTTCAAGTGAAGGGAGATGGGACTTTTGATCATAATACAGTTGAAATTGAATAGTTTTTAGGATGTGTTTGTGTTGATTTATCCTTTTATTATTTTGCATTTTCATGGATGTTACTTCAGTTATAGTTGTTGTGCTTTTTTCTGTTGAAGTATTACGTTATGAAATTTCAATCTTCATATTGGTCTTCTTTATTGTAATATTTTATCATTCAAAAAAATGAAATGGGATGATTAGTGCTCATGTATTGGAAGAGTAAATGCATCATAGGAAAGTTAAATGGGTTGGTATGTTATTAATGTATTATAAGAGTAAATGCTACATAGGGAAGTTAAATGTATCGGTTTTGTATTCAAAGAGGAACGATTTTGAACTCTTGGTGTATTTGGTATATGAAACCAATAAAACTCAATGCAACTAACACCAATAATTTGAAAGTCGAGTTGATTCAAACCAACCCGGATAGTTGCTCACCTCTCGGATTCTTTAGGCTAACTAGAATTATTTCAGTGGATAAATTATAAGAGGCAAAATATTTACTGGAAAAAATACCGTTAATATTGAAAGAAATTAAGTGTTAAATATTCTCAAACCAGATATTCTTACTACTAGTTGGATCAAGAGTTCATGAATATAATTTTGGGTAACCGAAATGGATGCATTGAAAAATGTAAACTTCTTTGAGGAGTATAAATGATTCATTGAAAATTATGATTCAAATTAAATAATAGAAGGAAGGAAATGGGAATCTTCCTTTCCGATAACCCTAACCCTAACCCTAGATAAATTCAAACCATAACTCATACTATAAATAGAAGGAGAACTACATTATTAATCTCATCATCTAAATCATCTACCTATTCTGCGAAGAGTACGAAAATTACAATGGAAAGAACTCCAACAAAGAAAACAATTGATGAACCTCTTCATGGTTCTCTGGTTAACCAAAACATGCTATACCAAGATATAAGAAACCAGTGAAAAGGCTGAAGACTGAGGCGAACTTGTTGCTGCTTAGGACGACGCGTGAAATTGGCTCCGACTACGTGAATAGGCTTCTACTTGATTCCTACCCTCTTGCTTGTTGTTACGACATGTTGGAAGAACTGCTCGCTGACCAAAATGAAGATAATGATGCTCCTGTTATCATTATAAGCAATGACACAGAAGCCGCCTCTAAGACATCAAAATCTGTCAATCAAAAGACAGAGTAGAGTAAAAGATTGGTATTTTAAGTCGTTTTGCTATGCATGTCATGTTTGTAGCATAGTATGCTAAAAGGAATTATTCTTCCAAATATTATTTGGAATATGTTAAAGAGTATCAAGTTATCACGACCACAAAATACCCAGTCATGATGACGCTTATCGTGAAATCAGGCAAGCCACACATTTCATTTGATTTAAAATTTCTTTTCGAAATTCTCTACATTTACAGCAAAAGTCTCATTTATAAAATCATTTAAAATTTTAACACCATTAAAGCTTACATAAAAACCAATCCCAGAACTAGTGTCACCGAGCCATGAGCTACTATATCTATAATGTCAAAATACAGAGTTGACATAGTAATGTCTGAAATAAATAAATAAATAAATAAAACACGAAGGTAAGGAGGGAGGAAACAAAGTTGTGATCGCCAACTGCTACCTCGAAGACTCCAGAAGAAACCCTGACCGCAAATCAGCAACCGCTACTAGTCCCAATGTACCTAAATCTGCACACAAGGTGCATGGGGTAATGTGAGTACACCAACTCAGAAGTAACGAACCCAAAATATGGGCTAAGAAGTAGTAACGGACTAAACCTCAGTGGATATATCAAGAATCAGTGTACAGGAATTTAGGCATGTTCGCAGTTATCTAACAGATAATGAAACAGGATAAGTTCAGGTACGAACAGTAAACCATGTATAGCTCATTATACTCTACATGCCAATGTATCAACTGTATGAAATGCTCATAGTGCTCCCACTCTCATATGCAAGTCCACTCAGTACTGTATAAGGCTCACGGGCCCTGGGAAGATTCATCCCAGAATATATATACACATGTGACAGTACTCACTCAGTACTGAGGAAGGCCGATCCAGCCCTATGAAGAAGATCCATCTCCAGATAATGATACACCTTACAACCACTCGGTACAGTATATGGCTCAACGACCCAGGGAAGATCCATCGTAGAATACGTATACACATCACTGACATCACTCCCTCAGTACCGAGGAACAGGTCAATCCAGCCTTGCGGAGAAGATCCATCTTCAGGTATAAACACTTAGGACAAGATCCATGTCCAGGGAAGATCCATCCCTCAAATATAAACACTTCGGACAAGATCCATGTCCAGGGAAGATCCATCCCTCAAATATCACTATGCTCCTTGAGGGTGTAAAGATTCCGGAGGGGCTCCTCTTAGCCCAAGCGCTATATCAAGCCAACAAAGGCATGATCAGAGTGTCACGACCCGATTTACCCTCCGAAGGTGTCGTGATGGCACCTAGTCTCTACGACTAGGTAAGCCTACTATAAAGGGGGGAAATTGAATTGAAACACAAGCAATAAAAGGGATAAGGGGAATGACATAAATAACGTACTGGCTGCTCGGCTATACAAAAATATAACTTCCCAAAACCCGGAATGTCACAGATAGTCACAAGCTTCTAACACTACTGTAGCTCTAACAAAAAAAACTGGAAAGTACATAAGAACATCTCTACAAGATAGAATGGAAGGAGACTCGGAGGATTCTGTGGTCGCGGAAGAAATACCTTGTAGTCTCCTGGAATCAGCAACAGCGACTAACCACGAGGCTGATAGCTCGTACCTGGATCTGCACACGAAAACATGTGCAGGAAATGGCATGAGTACACCACATTTGGTACCCAGTAAGTTCCAAACCTAACCCTAGTCAGGTAGTGACGAGGTCAGGTTAACGCTCTACTGGATTTATATGTAAATCAATTTAAAACAGTACAAAGATAGGTAATGTATACAGTAAAACGGTTTAAGAAAAACAATATAAGTTCTACAGTAAAGAGATGCCTCGGCTTAACACAATATATATCACAAAGTGGAATCTCCCGGGATACCGTCCCGTAATTCCAAATGATTATGCAGTACAAGGGGATCTACCAGAATACGTCTGTAGTCCAAAAATAAATATGCAGTACAGGGGGATGTCACAAAATATGTCCGTAGTCCCAAAATAAATATGCAGTACAGGGAGATCTCCCGAAATACATTTGTAGTCCCAAAATAAATATGCAGTACAAGGGGGATCTCCCAGAATACGTCCGTAGTCCCAAAATAAATATACAGTACAGGGGAATCTCCTGGAATACGTCTGTAGTCCCAATTTAAATATGCTATGCACGATGAATGACAAGCATAACATCGAAATCACATGGTTTATACTAATCACAGATAAGGCATATAAGGGCTTAACTAAACATGGCACACAGAAAATTAAGTAAACAATTAAGCACGTAAGCATGCTTTCCTAATCTAAACTAAACAATATATCATATGAGAGCAAGTTCATAGAAGAGAAAACAATTTATGCTTTAGTAAGGAAGAAAATGAGATTTTTTTTTTGAAACAACGGCTCGTATACGTACTCGTCACCTCACGTACACGGCGCCCACACAACATTTAGCATCAAATATCCTAAGGGGGAAGTCCCCAACATAAAGTTAGGAAGGCCACTTACCTCGACTGCTCAAATCAATCCGGAATCACGTTCTTGCCATGAGTACCAAACTCCGAATGGGCCGAATCTATTCAAATAACAAGAAACTAGTTCAACAAATAAATTTGAAGCCTAAGCGCGAAATTAGGGAAATTCCCCAAAAAGTCTCCCAGGCCCACGACTCGGAATGGGGTGAAAGTCACAAATTCCGAACATCCATTCACTCACGAGTATACTCAACCAGAAATCATCAAAATACGAAGTCGAAATCTCACTCAAAACTCAGATTCTCAATTAGAGGACCTTTCTCTCATTTTCAAACACTTTCCCATCATTTCTCCCTAATTAGATTGAAGAATTCACTATGGATTGATGAGATGCAAGGGAAATAGGATTAGGAATCGTTACCTATTGATCTCCTCTTCAAAATCCTCCCAGAATCGCCAAATCCCGAGATCCAATTGATTTTTAGAAGTTATGAAGTCCAAACCCTCGAATTGCCTATTTCTGCCCAGCGTTTCCGCTTCTGCGGCTAATTGGACTGCACTTGTGGAAAATGCATCGCATGTGCGAAAACTCATTAATTGGGATGGGGCTTCACCTGCAGTATGTACCTGGGTCGCATCTGCGATTCCGCACCTGCGGTCTCCCAGCTGCACCGATGGAACCCCTTATCGCACCTGCGTGTCCGCACCTTTGGCTCCCCTTCCGTAGGTGCGAGACACCAGAACCAGCAACTTCAGCTATAGGCTTAAGTCAAAAATCTTCTCGTTTGAGCATCCGAAACCCACCTGAGGCCCCCGAGACCCCAACCAAAACCACCAACCAGTCCTAATACCTTATTCGAACTTAGTCGAGCCTTCAAACCACACCACATAACACCAAAATCGCAAATTATACATGGATGCAAGCCTAAAAACTTAGAAATTTCCCAAAATCCACAACGATGCCGAAACACGTCAAAACTAGTCCGGATGACCTGAAATTTGACACACATGTCACAAATGGCACTACGGACCTACAGCCACCCTCGGAATCCCATTCCGAGCCCGATATCAAAATTTCACCTATCGACCGAAATCACCGAAATTTTAACTTTCACCAATTCAAGCCTAACTCTACTACAGACCTCGAAACCATATTTCAGACGCGCTTCTAATCCCAAAATCACTCAACGGAGCTAACGGAGTCTACAGAACTCCATTCCGGACCCATCTTCACACAGTTCCAACCACGGTCCGATTTCTAAGGCTTAACACATAATTAGGGACTAAGTGTACCAAAACTCTCCGAATTTCATAGACAATCACTCCGGCAAGTCCAAAAAGCAGAAACAAACGTGGGGAAAGCACTTATTAGGGTATCGGGGCTCTAACTCTCAAAACGATCGGCCGGGTCGTTACACAAAGTATCGATGCGGTGTGCAGTCTGATCTCATAACTGTCTCAATAACAGGCTCTCGGTCTCACTCAGTCATTACTCTCCAGTCTCGATCACATGGGCTCACAGATGCATGAACTAGCCCGAAATAATGATAAATATATAAAATCAACAATTACCGAGACTGAGGCATGAAATCATATGCAATGACAGAACTGAGTATACAAAATCAAATAAACACAAAAGAAGACAGCAATATACGCCCACTCGGGTCTCAACATTTTCGGTGTGAAGCCTTAGCATTGTACTTAGCATGATTTCTAGCATGTTCACATTAACCATATTAATAAAAGTGTGGATATCAGTCCGTAATAGCTACTAGACGGTGTCATGGGATGAGCCAGGCCACAAATCACTTGGTGTATGCCTGCACGCCCGTCACTTGGCATGTGCATCACCTAAATTATAATCATATAGCATATAGTTCAAGGTTTCGAACCCTCAGAACCAAGTTTGGAAGCGTTACTTACCTTAAAACGGCTAAAATCCTAGCCCACAATGCCTTTTCCTCTAGACTCGGCCTCCGCTTGCTCCAAATCTAGCAAAAATCAGATTTATATCATTAATATATGCTAAGGAACGAAGCCCACTCGAAAATTATCAAATTTAACCAAAAATCCCGAAATTGGCCAAACCCGACCCCGGGTCCACATCTCGGAATTCGATAAAAATTACAAAACTGGAATCCTTAGACTCTCACGAGTTCATACATACCAAATACACGAAACTCTGACAACAAATGGCCCCTCAAATCCTCATATCAAGGTCTAGAATTTCAAGCCCTAATCCCCCAATTTTAGTCACTAATTCCCATAAATTCCACCTCTAATCAATCAAATGACACCATAGAAATGAGTTTTAGGTCCAGAATCTTACCTCCACGAAGTTCCCTTGAATTCCCTCTTCAAATAGCTCCTACAAGATCCAACCCGTATGAAAACCTTGGAGAAATAAGCCAAAATTCGCGAAGGCTACTATTTATACTTTCTGTCCAGCAAAACTGCACCTGTGGACCTTCCCTCGCACCCGCGGATCTGCACCTGTGGTCCCAGGTGCGCACCTGTGTTTCGTATCCATTTTCTGCTTCTGCGCTCAACCAACCGCACATGCGAGCTCGCAGGTGCGGTAACCTTCCGCATCTGTGATGAAGCCTCATCCAGACAAACTCCGCACCTGCGATGACCAAACGCACCTGCGGTCACCCTTCCGCATCTGCGGAACACCAGAATAGATTACACCAGCAGCCTTTAAATGCCAAAAACCAATCCGTCAATAATCCGAACTCGTCCCGAGGCCCTCGGGACCTCAATCAATGGTACCCACAAGTCATAAATGATCACCCGAACTTAGTCGAACCCTCGGAACACCCAAAATAACATCGAAACACCAAATCAACCCATGATTCAAGCCTAAGGATCTCCAATCTTCCGAAGTTCACCAACGATGCCGAAATTAACCAAACCTGTGTGAATGACCTGAAAATTTGCACACACATCCAAAATGACACTACGAACCTGCTCAAGCTGGAATTCCATTCCAACCTCGATAGCTAATTTTTCCACCGTCGATCGAAAATTGCCAAAAACACAATTTTGCCAATTCAAGCCTAATTCTACTCCGGACCTTAAAATAACATTCCGAACACACTCCTAGGTATCAAATCACCTAACGAAGCTATCCGAGCCATAAGATCCATATTCCGATGTCATTTACCTATAAGTCAACTCTCGGTTGACTTTTCCAACTTTTAGGCCAACTCAAGAGACTAAGTGTCTCCTTTTCTCTCCACAATCACTCCGAACCCGAGCCAACCGACCCAACACAACATAATAGAGTTGAACCATATATAATGAAGCCAAAATAGGGTAAACGGGGCTAAAACTCTCAGAATGACCGACCGGGTCATTATATTCTTCCCCACTTAAACATACGTTCGTCCTCGAACGTGCCCGGTGTCATTCCAAAAACCATCAAAATTGTCGTGTAACCTACCATGAACATACCCGGGATGATCCCACGTTACCCTATCCCATATAGGTCCAATAGCATAACATAGCTGAAATTTTGCAATCCAACCTAATCGAAAAACCTTAGAACCAAATTTCCATTTTCGAAATAATTTGTAAGGTCAAAATCCCACATCTGTAAACTGAATAAGTCTGAACACGTTGTATCAAGCCATATCTGAATCCAAGATGTAATCATATGATATACCGCATGACTCAAACACTCATCGCGATAACTCCGAATCACAATAGCCGCTCAAAACAACCCAATACCGGTAAATAACCTCTTATCAAGCAAAGCCTCATTCTAACACTTTCATTTACTGCCGGTGAAAAAAAGAAACACGCAGAAACTAGTGACTACTCGTCCGATCAGTCAGTCATAGAACTCCCCATTCTCCTACAGGAAATACTGCAAGGTTTCTAAGCCGACCAACATCAATATCCTCCCAAATATACCCCAACCAGATCTGGAAGTACCCATTCTAGGTCCGACGACCTCATCTCATCTACCACAATCACTCTAGCAACATGACACATCAATACCATCCAGAGCCATAACATGTGCATCTCGTGCAATCCACAACAACATCCCAACGTACTCAAATCATAGAAAAGATTCACACGAGAGGACTATCCCGCCAGCTCAACAAGTTCCATCACAAAACCATGCTACGAGCCTAGCACACATCGTAAAACCAAAACACACGAATCCGACACCGAGGATCATACCTCTACATAACTCCGCTACAACGTGTGATACCATCCAAACGTTGGATCACATGAAATACTTCCAGCCACCATGCTCAAATCAATAACCATGCGTAATTCGTCATCAAGTACTCAAAGTGCGTTGCCATAACCACGGGGAATCAGACGATACCATGCCACACGAACCCGAAAGAACATAAACAATATGTCTTAATATGTAATACTCATACAGATCCGCACCATAGGTGCATATAATCAACAATCACAACTCCTCGCAACACCGAAGGGTAACTCATACATCACTCCAGAACACGAATAAACTCAATGACAATCGAATGGTACATCCCCCAACAATAGAAATTCGGAGTCAACAATTCCGACCCGGTGTAGAACACACACCCATATTGGGCCTACCAATGAACCCTAAATCAACTTTAGTCACCCCCAAAAGATAGATAACTCTCCAAAAGTTCACAATGGCTGAATCATGGCACATACTAAACATCTGACTAGCTTTGATCGCATCTTCACAGTCCACAACCACAAAATAACCTGTTTATGAGAACAATCAGTCTCGAAGTTCATGAAGTGCACGAATCACCATATCTGATCCCATCTCCACCGCTTGAATATATAACACCTCTAATACTCAATCATTCCACGAGGGATACTCCTAAAATTCTTCTGTGCCACCAAGAAACCTTGAATATCAGCAGTCGATCCAACAAGAGAGCGTCGCAATACCAATGAAGCACCCTTAACTCCACACATTGCCCTTTCTGAAATGTATACCCTCATCAAGTCACCCAATAATGATATCATCTACCTAGTCATCTGAAACTGCCAATGCTACCTAAGAATTTTTTACCTTCCTTCCAGAACTGAATTGTGACCTCACATATGCGAATCTCAACTCTACACAACATACCGCATATGCCATGCCATTCTATGATAAATATGAGAACTTCATGATCCCTTTCGAGCCACAAGCAACTACGTACCCAACTATCCAAGAAATTTCCATTTGATCCCATTTAGAAGAAAAATCACCATACATCACCTGCACCTCACGCCAGTAGAAAATATACATCTCTAACCGTGGTAGAAACCATCAGGAACTATCTAAATCCCATTTGTGCAACACTAAATCGTTAGGACTGAATCATTCTAACTCAACCAAGCTACGCAGGTCACCAAAACCCAAGAGCATTGCTAAGAATCACCTGTAAAAACTCATTGCCTCATAAACACCCAAAGAACCAATCATATCCCTTACCATGCCGATCCGACCTACTACAAAGTGGTCCTATTTATCCAAGTTCCTTCTGACTTACCTTCGAATTGATACTTCTCCCAGCCATAATACCGCAATTCTCAACCTAGACTCACCACACGAGACCCAAGCATAAGACCGTACCATCTAAGGCTCGTAAGCCGCTGAATACTCTCTCAAATATCCCCAAAAGTACCACATTCAAAATACTAACCCTGAAGAGACTTCCTGCGAATCTAAAGCCATTACCTTCACTTTCCTGATACTGATATGTAGAATCTATGATAATGTAGAAATGACACAAGTCTTGACACCCTCCAACATTAATTCTCAGTTCTAGCCAATTACACATCTTGAAGATTTCCAATTGTTATATATAAAACTTAAATCCATCAGAACCATTCTCGAGAGTCATCCACTCTACACAAATCTCAATTAAATTGATCAAACAGATCCAACGACCTGACCCCATTTGCACACCAACATACTCGGAAGTAACCCGCACTTCGAAGCAACCAAGAAAATTCCTACTCCACACACACTACACTATTTACAGTTATAACTCAATCATTCGATAAAACCCATCTACCCATAGATTATATTACAACATGTATTCCAAATTTCCATTACTCGAGTCATTCTCAAACTCCACCTTTGCAGGCGATAACAGATTCACCAGCATACCTCGAACTGGGACCAATACATCACATAATCGTGCAACTAACTTATCATTAGCAGACTCCCCCACTTGTCTCAAAGCCATAGATCAAGACAAGCAATAACTCTCATTGCCAATACGCTATCACTGCCACCATACCACAGTGAAATTCAACTAAATCCTTCTTAAGCTTGTATAACACAAATCATCTGATATCTCGAATCATCTGCAAATCTCGCATTCACCATTGTAATGTCATGCCAACTTCCACAAGCGGTCAAAACTCAAAGTGAAACGTATATCTTTTATTGGTAAAAGAGAACTTGCTACAAAATAATATAAGGATCACACAACCTCATTACACCCCGAGATAACCCCGCTGGCTTAGCCTCAAACTGATATCTCTCTATACCCTTCCAAAAATCATAGCTATTATGCAATCACTTTATCTTTCTGTATCAAAACACAACCAGTTACTACCCTCGAGGCATCACAACACGTGGTATAAGAACCTGAAGCTGATGGCAGAACTAACACTAGAGCTGTGGTCAAAGAAATCTTGAGCTTCTGGAAGCTCTACCCATACTCGTCTGATCACCTGAATACCCTCACTGGACAGTGCGTGCCCCAAGAATGTTACTGAACTGAGCCAAAAATTCACACTTGGTGGACTTGGCATAAAGCTTCTCCTCCATCAATCTCTATAATACCCTCCTAAATGCTGAGTATGCTCCTCCTGGCTACGTGAGTACGCCAGGATGCTATCAATGAATACAATAATGAAGGAGTAAAAATACAGTTGGAATACACTACAAATACATGAACACTACTGGGGCATTGGTCAGCCCAAAAGGCATCATCAGGAACTCATAACACAACAGAAAGATCTGCTTCACTCCACAACTAAAAAACATGAGAGGTCTTCCAATACACTCACAACTCGAAGCCTTGTGCCAACTCGAGACACAAATCAAACACCCAATAATTCTTGCCACATTTCCAGCCAATCCTTTTGTCACAATCAAACAATTTGAACACACCTCAACATTGTTTCAAACTCACCACATAGTCATCCAGTCACAAAACCCCACCGATAAGGACACAAACGGACCTATAAGTCCCAAATGCACGGCTTACACAATCGAAATCTCAGCACTCAAGCCACAGAATAAACCCGGCCTCATGTTCTCAAGACTGGCCCATTATCAACATGCTAAAAATCACATCTCACCCATGGAAATCGCAAGCCGTCGATGCACAGCTAATACCGAGCGCTCACGTGCGCATTCGAATACATGAAAGGGATTCAAAGAGTTACGCTTTTGGCTAAATAAATGGATTAGCACGACAAGAATTCAAGAATGTGAGATTTTTTCTAAGGGTTCCATAGCCTCTCGAAGATAAGTACAGACGTCTCCATACCGACCCGCAAGACTCTACTAAACCTACTCATGACTGGTGATACCTACATAACCTAGAACTCTGATACCAACTTGTCACGATCCCAAAATAGCCAGTCGTGATGGAGCTTATCGTGAAATCAGGCAAGCCACACATTTCATTTGATTTAAATTTTCTTTTCGAAATTCTCTACATTTACAGCAAAAGTCTCATTTATAAAATCATTTAAAAGTTTAACACCACTAAAGCATACATAAAAACCAATCCCAGAACTAGTGTCACCAAGCCATGAGCTACTATATATATAATGTCAAAATACAAAGCTGACATAATAGTGTGTGAAATAAATAAATAATTATGACATGAAGGTATAGAGGGAGGAAACGAGGCTGTGATCGCTAGCTGCTACCTCGAAGACTCCAGAAGAAACCCTGACCGCAAATCAGCAACCGCTACTAGTCCCGATGTACCTAAATCTGCACACAAGGTGCAGGGGGTAACGTGAGTACACCAACTCAGAAGTAACGAACCCAAACTATGGGCTGAGAGGTAGTGACGGACTAAACCTCGGTGGATATATCAAGAATCAGTGTACAGGAATTTAGTCATGTTCGCAGTTATCTAACAGATAATAAAACAGGATAAGTTCAGGTACGAACAGTAAACCATGTATAGCTCAGTATACTCTACAAGCCAATGTATCAATTGTATGAAATGCTCATAGTGCTCCCACTCTCTTATGCAAGTCCACTCAGTACTGTATAAGGCTCGCGGGCCGTGGGAAGATTCATCCCGAAATATATATACACCTGTGACAGTAGTCACTCAGTACTGAGGAAGGCCGATCCAGCCCTATGGAGAAATTCATCTCCAAATAATGATACACTCATAACCACTCGGTACAGTATATGGCTCAACGGCCCAGGGAAGATCCATCCTAGAATACATATACACATCACTGACATCACTCGCTCAGTACCGAGGAACAGGCCAATCCAGCCTCGTGGAGAAGATCCATCTCCAAGTATAAACACTTCGGACAAGATCCATGTCCAGGGAAGATCCATCCCTCAAATATAAACACTTCGGACAAGATCCATGTCCAGGGAAGATCCATCCTTCAAATATCACTGCGCTCACTGGGGGTAAGGACTCCGGAAGGGCTCCTATTAGCCCGAACGCTATATCAAGCCAACGAAGGCATGATCGGGGTATCGCTGCAGTGTGCAGTCAGATCTCATAACTGTCTCAATAACAGGCTCTCGGCCTCACTTAGTCATTACTCTCCAATATCGCTCACATGGGCTCAAAGATGCATGAACTAGCCCGAAACAATGATAAATATATAAAATAAACAATTACCGAGACTGAGGCATGAAATGATATGCTATGAAGGGACTGAGTATACAAAATTAATAAACACATAAGGACACAGCAATAGACAACCACTCAGGTCTCAACATTTTCAGCGTGAAGCCTTAGCATTGTACTTAGCATGATTTCTAGCATGTTCACATTAACCACATTAATAGAAGTGCGGATATCAGTCCGTAATAGCTACTAGACGGTGCCATGGGATGAGCCAGGACACAAATCACTCGGTGTAGCCCTGCACGCCCATCACTTAGCATGTCCGTCACCTAAATTAAATCATATAGCATATAGTTCAAGGTTTCGAACCCTCAGAACCAAGTTTGGAAGCGTTACTTACCTTAAAACGGCTAAAATCCTAGCCCACAATGCCTTTTCCTCTAGACTCGGCCTCCGATTGCTCCAAATCTATCAAAAATCAGATTTATATCATTAATATATGCTAAGGAACGAAGCCCACTCGAAAATTATCAAATTTAACCAAAAATCTCGAAATTGGCCAAACCCGACCTCGGGTTCACATCTCGGAATTCGATAAAAATTACAAAACTGGAATCCTTACACTCTCACGAGTTCATACATACCAAATACACCAAAATCCGACAACAAATGGCCCCTCAAATCCTCAAATCAAGGTCTAGAACTTCAAGCCCTAATCCCCCAATTTTAGTCACCAATTCCCATAAATTCAACCTCTAATCAGTCAAATGACACCCTAAAAATGAGTTTTAGGTCCAGAAATTTTACCTCCACGAAGTTCCCTTGAATTCCCTCTTCAAATCGCTCCTACAAGCTCCAACCCGTATGAAAACCTTGATGAAATAAGCCAAAATTCGCGAAGGCTACTATTTATACTTTCTGTCCAGCAAAATCGCACCTGCGGACTTTCCCTCGCACCTGCGGTCCTAGGTGCGCACCTGCGGTCCTTACTTAAAAGTCCATTTTCCGCTTTTGCGCTCAACCAATCGCACAGGCGGGCTCGCAGGTGCGGTAACCTTCCGCATCTGCGATGAAGCCTCAGCCAGACCAACTCCGCACCTGCGATGACCAAACGCACCTACGGCGACCGCACCTGGGGTCACCGTTCCGCATCTGCGGAACACCAGAATAGATTACACCAGCAGCCTTTAAATGCAAAGAAACAATCCGTCAACCATTTGAACTCGTCCCGAGGCCCTCGAGACCTCAACCAATAGTACCCACAAGTCATAAATGATCACCCGAACTTAGTCGAACCCTCGAAATACCTAAAATAACATCGAAACACCAAATCAACCCATGTTTCAAGCTTAAGGATCTTCAAACTTCCGAAGTTCACCAATGATGCTGAAACTAACCAAACCTCGTGCGAATGACCTGAAAATATGCACACACATCCAAAATGACACTACGAACCTGCTCAAGCTTCTAAAATTCCATTCTGACCCTGATAGCTAATTTTCCACTGCCGATCGGAAATTGCCAAAAACTCAATTTCGCCAATTCAAGCCTAATTCTACTCCGAACCTTAAAATAACATTTCGAACACACTCCTAAGTCCCAAATCACCTAACGAAGCTATCTGAGCCATAAGATTCACATTCCGAGCTCATTTACCTATAACTCAACTCCCGGTTGACTTTTCCAACTTTTAGGCCAACTCAAGAGACTAAGTGTCTTCTTTTCTCTCCACAATCACTCCGAACCCGAGCCAACCGATCCAACACAACATAATAGAGCTGAACCACATATAATGAAGGCGAAATAGGGGAAACGAGGCTAAAACTCTCAGAATGACTGACCGGATCGTTACACAAGTGATCAATGAAAATACTTATTTCGTATATCTTTACCCACTGCTTCCTTTACTTTTGGTTCTTATTTTTATTATACATATTTTAAAATTTTTTTGCTTCCTTTATCTCCTGGTTCCAAATATTATCGAGCCAAAAGAAATACACATTCTTTATGTATAAATATGGTCACTTTTCCCATCTATTAAGAAGAAAATAATATGAAAATTACCACTCCAATATAAAAAAGAAATTAAGGAAGAATAACTAGAATAATAAAAATGAAACATGCTTCAAAGGAATTAAATACTCAAATCATGAACTCGAACAGTGCCATGTAGATCCTTGGATGCATCTTTTGTCCGTTTTAGCAATACCAAAAGAGAAATAAATCCTTTTCACACATATTCCATATTAAAAGTGAGAAACTAAAAGCAAATACTAATATTTGTTTATTAAATAATTTAACATTGAAATGCAGATTCGTCACAAACACAGAGATACAAACATCTTAACCTCGCTTGAACGTAAGTTTTACTAGAGATGAAACTCATAAGCAATCATCACAAAATGAACTAAATCAGCAAGAAATTAAACAAAAATTCAGGTGTCACTATTGATCTAACTAGTATTTTTATGGCTCTTCAAATGATTGACTCACAATAATTCAGATAAATATGAGGAGAGACAATAAAACTGTTAATAATTTAGGAATCCAGAATTTACTCAAGATGGGGTACAATATTTGATATTCAAAATGCCCAACTTCATACAATACTTGATATTCAAAATGAAAAACAAAGTCTTCATCTCTTGCATACCACAGAAAAATAGCAAACACTTTTCTAATATAGGATAAAATAAGAACTAAAATTGACATAATTAACTTTGCAATACTTTCTGACAGCTTCAACCCAATAAATATGCCCACTAACATAGCAGATGAAATAGCACTTGCTTCTTTTTATTTGTTACTACTTCTTCACTTTCTTCAATGACCGAGCTTGAAGATGACTCTTCCTGTGAACAACTTGTTTTTTGAAATTTGTTGATGGCTTCATCATAATCTTGAAAGTAGCTACCCTCGACTCTAACAAGCATATTAACACACTCAGACCAGCATTTGTATAATCTCGGCTTCTTACCGCAAAATACAACAAAAATCATAGATTTGAGGTTTTTTTTACCTTCAATTGATTTTTCAAATTCATTGAACGCCGATATGGCCGCATCATGAGACTTGAAAGACTGGAAGATGCTACGCTTAACCCCGTTAACCATAAGAGAACATTCACTCCATGAGTAGTATATTCCTGGCCTTTTACTAGAAAATACAATATATACTTTTGAATCATTATTCTTATTCTAACGTACCAATATTGATTCCTTAATCTATTAAATCACACTTAGAAGAACATAGGAGTTTAAATGAAGGTTTGTTTAAGTGTGTTTTCGTCCATTTAGGGTTTGTTTAAGTAGGTTTTCGGCCATCTAAGTTTGTTTAAATAATGGGGCTTTGAAGACCTTATTATACGAAAGATATACAAAATACACAATCAAATACATATATATAGATGAATAATTTCAAAATATATATGTGTATACTACAAAAAAAGGATGAGATCTTCCATGTATTGGGATGACAACCATTAAATGGGTGAGAGAAATATTCAAACCTAACTAAAAGGACATTATTGGTATAAAGATTCGCCAGAAACCCTTAATTTGGACGTAAATTTACTTTAATGACCCCATTTGGATCAATGTGGCCAATAATGGTGTGGCCCAAAGGAATTTTCCAAAAAACAAATTTACTTTTTTTCAAAAAAGTTTTACGTTTTTTCGAACTCAGTGTTTGGCCATAAAATTTCTCATTTTCACTTGAAGATGAATTTTAGAATTTTTTGAAAATTTGAAAAACTTCAAAAAGCTGTTTTTCAAATTTTTTACTCAGACCACTCACAAAACTTCAAAAACAACCCAAAATAATATTCATGTCCAAACACAACTCTAATTTTCAAACACCATTTTCACTTAAAATTTTTTTTACTTTTTATGGAATTTTATAATTCTTATGTCCAAACGCCCACTTAATTTGACGCTATAAATAATACTATTTGATTAGCTACATAGGCAACCCTAATAATATAAATGGAAAAAATGTACATCATATTTCATGATACATAAAAACTAAAAGAAGAGGATGTTGATAATATGGGGGAAATAGATATACAATTTATAAAATTGCCTGTCAATACCCAAATATTGAGATAAGGCTTAAGAGGGAAAGAATATCTTTACTTTAGGTAGATAGGTAGATAGGTATAGAGAGGGGGAGAGAGAGAGAGAGTTTGACTTTTAGCATCAAATTGAATGGAGAAAATCATTTTCACCCAATGTAAAATGCATAGTCTGTAGTTTCAAAATGATATTATTATTCCTAGCAAAACAAATGCAAACATATCTAGGCTTTAATTTTCTTCTCTAAGACAATGATTTTAAACCAACTTAAGCCACATTAAACAAGTTTTTCCATAAAATAATACAGGGCAAAAAATAATTAATGGAATTACCCAATTGCTATTTCTAGGCAGTGAATTCAAACAGTTGACATTGAACCATGCCATTTAACTTCTTGGTATAAGTGAAAATAAAAATACTTGGACAAGTTGATATGTACTGGAAATCAATGGCACAGCTAAATGTATTCTTGTGCTTCCTAGTGTTGTTATCTTTCACAAGTTTTTGTCAGGTAAAGTGTCATTAACTAGCTAGTCGTGTTAAACGTAAATCTTGAATCCTGAACCTCGAACCTTGAACCTCAAGTACTAGAAAAGTGCATTTTTTTTCAATGGACGTCTAAATTTCCGATCAAGATCAATCCGAAACAATTTCCTAAGAGCAAATTGCTGATGAATTTCGTCTAAAATATACGTATTTTTAGTAGCGATGTAAAATTAATGTGTGTAATGCAGGGAACTAAATGGTGGTGTGTGGCAGATGAATGGGCTACTGACGTAACATTATCATCATTTTTGGACAAAGCATGTAACAGAGGCTACTGTAGTGACATAAAACCTGGAAAACCTTGTTTCGTGCCTCCTACCATTCGTAGCCATGCTTCCTATGTTCTAAACCTTATGTATGCCAGAACTTCTAAATGTCCTCCTCATTTGGGCATTCGTGTACAAAATGATCCCTGTAAGTTTTCTCTCTTAACTTCATATTGTGTTGCAACTTTTCTTCGGTGATAAATTCAGAATTTAAATTTAATGTTTTTACGATTTTGTATTTTTTTGTCTATTTGATAATTTTGCAGCTTATGGAAGATGCAAGTATCGATAAATGGAGTTGCTTACCAAAAGAGTTCTTTTCAATTAGAGGATGCAAAGTGCTTTGTACTAATAGAGTAATTTCAATTATGAAGCGTAGTTGAATATAAATGACTGATTCCTAGCTCGTCTATCAAGCATCTTAGCAAAATGTGTATCATATGCTCCTCTTTTTTAGTTTCTCTATGGTATTTGAGATAAATTGATCCGAATTTCCTACATAATACTAATGTTTGATGTGAAGGAATTTGGCTAACGATTACCTATTTTCGCAAAGTAACAAATGAGAGGGAAAAAAAAGGGCAAAATTGTAAAGGTAAAAATAACATTTTCGTTATTATTTGGCTTCGTCATTGAGCATAAGAAGGTGAAATTAGTGGATGATTCTCGTTATTGTGTCATCAAATCACTTAATTATGATAAAATTGATGTAAATATT
>MDKJ01197624.1:0-10654 GCA_005239525.1 Nicotiana knightiana | reverse complement strand
GGTTTGTGAAACCCTAGTTTTAAAATTGAAAGATCGTTTAAAGATGAAAGTTTTCAGAGAAAACATAGAAAGAAACTTTGGAATACTAGAGATCTAAAGTAGATCTAGAATAAATCGAAAGACATAGGGTTAGGGTTTCGTGGAACCATAGAAGTAAGAAAAACCTCAAAGACGGCACCGGCCTAAGTCGGAATAGGTTGTAAACTTACTCAAATGGCCGGGGAGGCCGGAAAGTGGCACGGGACCACGGGAGGTGAGTTGGACAGCTCCAGGTTCGCCTGAGAGCCCCAAAGCATCACTTGACTGGTGCAAGTGGGTGGGTAACCAAGGGGCGATGAGGAGCCAAGGTTTCTGGTGAGAGAACCAGTCGGAGAAGATGACCAGACCCCATCGGAAAAGAGAAGCCAAAGGAGGCTTCTAGAGAGAACTAGAGAGTAACAGAGAGAGAGTGAGTGTTGAGAGAATGAGGGGTCGGAGGGGGTAGTGATTAGGTTTAATTATGGTAACAATGATCTGGACCGTTGATCTCATTTGATCAACGGTTCAGATCAAGTGTGGGGTTGGGCCGGGTTATTTGTGGGTTTTGGGCTGGATTAGAAAGTGGGTTTTGGGTCAGGTGGGGTTGGGTTAAGGGTTGGCTAGAATTTAAATAAAAAATGGGCTACATGTTAAATACCCAATTAAATAAGGTAATTAATTAATAAAATAGCTAATAATTGTGTAAAAAAATAAATTGAGACCAAATAAATGAAATTAAGGCGATTGACTAAGATATAAAAATTATAAATGATCATTCATTGATTTTAAAATGGTATAAATGCACATTTGTGCTATAATTGCAAACCTGCTGAAATTAACTAAATGATACCAATATTGGCTAATTTGTGAAATAATAAAATCCTAAGGGAATTAAGTAGGATATAAATAACATTTTGAGTAAGAAAATGATTTGAAATTATATCATTTATGAATAATTATGAAATATAAAGTGTTAAATAAACAGTAAAATAATTTGATAAAAATACGAAAAGCTGTGAGAGAATACCAGTTACTGTAAGGAGTGATTTTGAAAGTATATATAAAAGTTTGAAAATAATTTGGAGAAAAAATTGGGTATCAACACCGAGGCGACCACCTGGCAGAATGCGGGCACCGGAGCCTTCGCCTTCTTGGAAGCTCGCCGACCTAGCACAAAAAGAAAATCATGTTAAAGGATGACGATGATTAGTGACAAGTTATAAAGTAAGAATCAGACTTACTGGACGAGGGCTTGGGTTCGAACCGCCTGTGAAAAAACACCCAGTCGCGAATTCCCACAGCATGAGGTAACACACGAGTTACCCAATCTTCAATGTCCAAAACGAGGGAAGGTGGACGCCTCTCAGCTGAAAGAAAAAATCCATGAGCGAGTCGAGAACAAAAAAAAAGGGGGAGGAGGATAAGCAACATATGGAAAGTGATAAAAGACCCTTACGATTGAAGTTCCATTGCTCGGGGAACCCGGTTAGATCCGCCACTAAGTGCTCGGTTCTGACGAAGAGGTATCTACACCAGAACCGACGGTTCGCCTTGTCATCCATCCCGACCACCAACCCTTTAGTCCTACGTTGCCGTAGATGAATCAGCGTGCCTCTATAAAAACTGGGGAGAAGAGGTGCAGTAGATGGGGGATAGAAACCCTGCAGCCAGCCAACTCTGCAAACTTCGCCAGCATTAGAAAGACCTTATACAAGTATGGGGAGAGTTGCACCGGGCAGACGCCACAGAAACGGCAGAACTCCTCAGCTAATGGGGGTAGAGGAAGAGAATAACCCACCAAGAACGGGTAGGCATAGAAAGCGCAATACCCAGGTCGGTGGACTTGTATCACATCGTTACCTGCCCGAATGATATCGACGTGAGAAGGGATACAGAATTTAGACGGGAGGGCGGATATTTGACTCGGCCCCATTTCAGAGAGTACCTAAGCAGGAGCAGGGGTGGGTTCTTTAGGGAAGTCATTTTTGACCAAATGGTTCCGAGGAACCACCTCCTCCACGGTGGGGAAGATCTCATCTTCTGCAACCATAGGTTCATCACCGCCGGAAGGTATGGCCATCGACAACAGGGTGGTATCGGAGACTATGTCAGATGTATGAGGAGAATTTGTCATTTTTTCGTAACGAAATATGTACAGTGGAGCCGGGAAAAGAAAATACCTACGGGAGAAGAAATCGGAAGCTGAAATTAAAAGAGCAGAAGAAAATCGAAGACAGAGATCGGAGAAGAAGCTGAAGAATAAGCAAAGTGCAGATGGAATATGAGATGCTAAAAGTTTCATTTTGTGAAACCCCTCTCCTCGATTTATAAGGTATGTTGGTGCCTAAATCGAGACAAGCGGCCATCAGTGACACCAAAATTGAAGCAACAGAGGCACAGGAAGCGACGCATTGCATTGGAAAGACACGTAATGATGACGTGCATGGCCATGACATCATCCTATGTCAGTCGCGCCAACCACGACCCTTGAGGCGACCGTCACCAGTTCAACCTCAACCAATTTGGCTCAGTCACCACAACTAAACTTCCTTTGACCGGCTGCGAACAGAATCCGCTCATCGAGAACATCCAAGAGGACGACCTCAACAAGCGGAGGGACTAACTGTAATGGTCGAAATTAGGCTGAGCTTAATGATTGAAAATGAACGAAACGTGGTCGAGGTTGAATCCAACCATGGCTCAACGGCGATGAGTCGCCTAGAGAGAGACTAGTGCCTAGGTCATGTAGAGAACGAATAACAGCAACGGCTAAAATAATTCTTAGAATAGCAAGAAGGAATATTCCATTGAATATTCCTTTAGTTGTACTTTTTAGGATTTTCTAGGAATATCCACTATAAATAGGAAGAGATAAGGAACAAAAAGGGGATCTTCACTTTTCTGATAAGAACATATTGTAAAGGGTTGACTATCAAGAACATACAAAAAGCTTGTCTTGTCTACTAATTTCATTGCTCAATATACCTCTTTTTACTCACAAGATCCAAGGATTCCTTGTCCATCTTCATATTCTATTGTCACACGTTATTGTCAGAAAGAGGAGTCATCCAAGTCATCTAACATTTGGGTGACACATTCCTTCTTATTACACTTAATGTCATTACCCACATTTATTGCATATTTTCATCGTTGCATTCATTGACAATCATCGAACATTTATTTTGCATTTATTGATACTAGACGCAGTCCCATCTCATCAGTATATTCAAACTTCAGATCTAGGAGTTATTACGTTTAACTAGGATTCATCTACTATTTTCTCACTAATCAGTTTAGCAAAAAGATTTAAAACTTTTTGGCCAAATATTACTGATATTATTTTTTTTGCGGAAAAAGATTAAAAATGCCACTCAACTTTCAGAAATGATCTATCCATGCCATCCGTTAAAAATATGCTCATTTCATGTCACTGTCATTACACCTTTGGCTCACCTATGCCACTCACCATTAATTTTTTTTAAAAATTAAAAAAGATAAAATTGTGCTGTTAGTTCAATAATGGCATAGGGAGCCAAATGTGTAACGGCGGTGGCATGAAATGAATATTTTTTTAACGGATGACATGGATAAACCATTTCTGAAAGTTAAGTGGTATTTTTAGGCCTTTTCTATTTTTTTTTTTTTTTTATTGCGATTTATCCTCTTTATTGTTGCAGTTTCTGCGATCTGTTGTGGTTGTTGTCTATGTGTGCTATTCAGAAGTGTTTCAATCAGAAGGTAAATTTTCTGACCTCTTATCATTTATGTGTAAGTATTGTATGTTTTTGTCTAGGTTCTTTAAATTGTAAACATACATGCATATTAATCAATATTGAACATATACTTAATAATGTAATCGTGTAGCTAACATTTCCAATTCAGGAAATAAATGACTGAAATTTCGAATAAAAATCATAAATTGATCAAAACTTCGAAAAAGTTCATGCTGACAAAAAGCTAGGAGATGCGAATTACATAGAACGACGCAAGCTGATAAAAAAGAGGCACTCCATGCGGAAATAAATGCAATATATTTAAATAGCATAAATATATAGAGATAAAGAGAAAAATAATAAATTTTGGCCAAATTTGGGAGCATCTTTGAGATGAAAATGAGAAAAGGATGAAAGAAATAAATGTCGTGGCTGAGAAAGAAAGGAAGGAAGATGTGATGGCTTCAGAGATAAAGCCACTTAAGAAAAACAATACTACGTATTACAACTAATAGCTAAAATGATCACACATCAAACTATTCAAACAATACTACGTATTACAATAATAGCTAAATTGCACTTAACTGATCACACATCAAACTATTCATTACTTTTAACCCGTAAACTGACATCTTATGCCGGGTTTTCTTAAAACCTTGGTACCAATCGACACAATGTTGATGCAGTTTTTTATGTTATTTTGGGTATTATGTATATTAAATCTTTTTGCTCATATCTTATAGACAAAAGTATCATATTTATTGATGTTTGGATGTGGTTACAATTGATTTAACTATTTCTTTAACTTACTCAGGAAGATTTAACTACATCTTTAAGAATAAACCTTTAACTAGAAAGGTGCAATATATAGCAATTAAGTGCAACTGACATATCGGTTTAGCTTGATTGTTTGAAGGTTGTGCTATGAAATTCAAAAATAGAACAATTTACAAATTAGATTATGTTTCCTTCTCATCAGATAACTGGACAATACTGTTGAAACCTAGGCTTAAATAAGAGATCTAAATTGATAAAGACAAACATAATAGTTGTCACTAAACACTTGAGGGGTAAAAAGTACTCTGTTTGCTCATAATTTCTAATTTTTTGTCAGCCTTATATAAGAAATTGTCCCCTCGTAACATTAAGCGTATTTACCCTAAAAATTGAGTAACAATTTAAATTTATAATGAGGTTTTAAAGATATCTGATTTAATCCAATGCTAATTACTTTAGCAAGAAAAGCAAGTATGTGAGTTGAGTGAGCAAATTAAATCAAACCAGTATATGAACAAGCCTATTCCTCGAGCCCAAATGTGACCTCGAGAAGGACTTTGATGAACAGTAGAAATAAATAAAGAGAGTGCAATAAAGTTAGAGGATAATTTCTGAGAGATGAGCAGAAAAGTAAAGGTGTATATCCTTTGCCAACGATTGAGGATCCTTACAAATGATTGTGGTCCCCTTTATATAGGAGGGGAACCCTAAATAAGGTACATTTCTATTTACAGTAAAGAATCTTATTGGGACAGCTGTATAACCACCTAGTACGGATTTGTACTAATTCGTACAAATCTATTCCGGAATTTACGCCATGATCTTGGGGACGTGGCGAGAATCTTATCATTTTGTAACAAACTCATAACTGCACTATTTTTTAATAGATTGTACTTGGCTCCGATGTTCCTCGAGCACTTATGACTTCGAGTCTTTTTTTTTCCTTCCTTCGAGCCTGAGCTAGGTCTTTATCAAACTTCTGCCCTCGATGCGACCTCTCGAGCCTACAAAATCGGGGTCATATAATTTTGACCGTATACAGATAGTCCCCGCGTTTCTTAGAATAAAATGATAAAAAATGATTTGATTCCCGTCCCTTCGATGCCTCAATCATGATGCCAATCTCGTGACGTCAGTGACTGATGTGATTGAAAGGTCGCGTCTGCACAGTTCCCCAAGGCCATAAATTGAAGGCGGCTGATGGTCGGCCGTTTGGCTTCCCCAATACGCTTAAGAGACCTCTATGAATAATCCAACTCCTCAATTTTGCAAACTTAACTTCTCAAAGCGTTCTTAAAATATCATTAGCTTCTTCAATTTCTCTGAGCTTACCCTTCTCTCAACTTGTTCTTATTCCATCACCAACTTCTTTTTATCTTTTGAATTTCTCAACAACAATTGCCAAAACGTCTAACACTGTTCCCCAGGAAGAGAAAGCCTCTTTGTCACCACGGTCGTCCAGAAGTAAAGGGGTGATGCCACCTCATATCGAGGAGTGTATTCCCGGGCCGTGCGAAACAACTTCTGATTTCAAAATCGATAAACCTGCCTCAGTCCCGGGTCGATGTGAACCCATGTCCCGGTACATTAGTTTGATAACCAAAGCCTAACTCAAGCAGGTGAAAATAGATTGCAATTGGGAGAAAGAAGACGTGGTGGTCCCTTCTTCTGAAGAGAACATTACTACTCACAAAGTAAGGTACCTGAGCGTGTATACCTATCTATTCACGTTGGGTCCCGTAGATCCTGCTCTGGGTCCCAAAGACCCAGTCATTCTCGATTTTTTCCAACAATACCAAGTGACGCTTGGTCAGATCTACCCCTCATTCTAGCGAATCGTTAATATGATCAGATACTTATCGAGCCAGGTCGAGTGGATGTCTTTTACCCTCAACCATCTGATCAGGCTATATAGCCCTTGCCTTTATCGAGGTGGCCTGATAAAGCTTCAATGCTGGTCCTCAAAATCTCTCTTCTCCACCATCGATGAGGACAAGGATGAGAGATGGATGAGCCGGTTCGTCCGAATCAGGACCTCCGACATGATTCCTGCTGAGAGGATACCATTCCTTGAGGAATGGAACATGAAACGTAAGTATAGACTTATCGATTATGATCGAATACTTTGCTTTTTCTGCTCTTTCTCGATCTCATCCCTTTCTCGATCTCATTTCTTTATAATGATCCAGTTGTTGCTTGGTTTCCTGGTGCGGTTCCGAACATCCCAGGCTGGGTTCGGCTTCTGACCTCTACTTCTTCATACGCCGAATGCAGCTGGCGTGATTTGGCCAAAGGTGGATGAGACGTTGTTGCTATGAGACCACCCCCGCTCACTGAAGAAGAAATCCCAAAGCCTGTTAAGGAGAAGAAAAGGAAGAGGGGGTCGCCCTCAAATTCCCCGAAACCAAAGAAAAGCAAGCTTCGAAAGCCTAAGGCCGATATCATGGCCCTATCTCCGGAAACGGCCCAATGTCTTTGTGCTGAGAACAAAGAGAGAGACGGCAAAGAGGGAGAAGATGATGGCTGCTTGTTGGTAGCTCGGAAAAGAGGAAGCACTGATGCTTTGAAGGCCACTAAATCGATGGTGGCAGATGTGGTTCAATATCGAACCGAAGAGATTTTGGAGGGGAACTCGAGAAAAGTCCCCGAGCCATCGGTCGAAAAAAGTGCATCTCGTCCTGGGGAAGTTTGGCGGGGAGCTCGAAGAGCCTAATTCTGAGGCCCTTCAAAGATAGGACAACATCCCAAGTGAATCACTTGGGATAATAAATGTATATGATTCACCGTCGGGCCCTGTGTTCTCTGAGGGGAAAATACGAGATGCCTAGGCCATGAGGACTCCGGATATGGGAATGTCCCACGGGGAGAATGACATCTTTCGGGAGTGTCTTGCGTGGATCGAGGAGGGTCTCGATCTTGACGCTTCATTTATCTTCGATGAGGCTCAAAGACTTTTCAAACAAGTAATTTTTTGTCCTCGAGTGCTCGAGTTTGATTCTTATCTTCCTGATTTCTAACTCTTTATGTATGAAGGCCACGTTGCTTCACCAACAAGCAATTTTCAAATCTCGGGCCGAGCGTGCCCGATGTGAAGCTAAGCTCAAGAAGCTGGTGGAGAAAAGAGACAGCCTTAATGTCCTCTATGTCAAAAAAAAGGGGGAGATCAACGATCTCCGAGTTGAATTGACGAAGGCTTGCCAAGATCGGGCCGAGCTTATTGAGAAGGTACTATAGCCTTAGGGGGCCTATTATGCATTTACTTGGTTTGGTGACTAACATTTCTACTTTGCGGGTCCATCAGAAGGGCGAGCTGGTGGAGAAACTTCGAGAGGAGCTCAAGATGAAAGAGGCTGAGACCCTAGGGTGGAGACAACACATGGACCGCCTCGCCTCGGAGAATGATAAACTTTGGGAGAAACTGATTTCAATCGACCACCAGCTTTAAAATGCGAAGGAGGAAAACTTAGCCTGGGACTGCAAAATTGAGGAGCTCGAATCTAAATCGGTCGCTGAGTTGCGAAAGCCAAATCCGAGGCGGAGGCATTTGTGTCCACGTACTGAGTTGACGCCGTAGCTGCTAACACTAAGGCACAGGAGATCTTTTCTACGACCGAAGTTAAGCTATCATTGCCCTTAATCATGATAGGCTGCAGTCCCTGAGAAAAAACTTCGAGAAGGTGCACGCTCGAGGCTTCAATCTCTCAGCTGATATTGAAGAAGAAAAAACTTTGGAGGAAGAGGTTGCCTCTTTGCTCTCAGATGACGAGGGTTTCGCTGGCAGCTCCGAGAGCGGGAAGATGAAGATGAATTCCCCGAGGAGGATGTTCCCGAAGACGCGGCTCCCGAAGATGCATCTCCCAAGGATGTGACCCCGAAGTAGATTAGGCTCCTTAATTTTGTTTTTTTATTTTTGTGTAAGGGCCCCTTGTAAACATATTTTGTAAACATCTCTTATAAATATAAAGGATATCTTTGCTTCATCTTTGGTTTGTGTTGAATTCCATTTCGTCTTCATTTGCAAAAAAAATTGATGTTATAACTCTTATGAATAGTCTGAATGTTGGCTTGGACTCAGAATATGATAAGCCCTTAGGATTTCTATTGATTAACTGGCGATCTTTATAATAGAATACCTCTTAAGGTTTTTGTTAATCCTCGAGCCAAGCTTAAGTCGATTTGATGCGAGCACGGGATGATGGGACTCTTGAGTCCAAGTTGAGTAAGAGCAAGGTCTCGAACCCTTTGGCCCTTAGGCTCTTTTAGGTCGGGCCAATTTGGCCTCTAAAGCGGCTATAATTTTGCTCTCTTTTTGGCTAAAAGACTTAGTGAGAATTTTTCTATGCCTTAGCATGTGCTTTTGTTCCCGTTGGGTTTTTTCGAAGGTTCAGCTTAGCAAAACCTTATTTGTATTT
This sequence comes from Nicotiana knightiana, assembly GCA_005239525.1. Lineage (NCBI taxonomy): Eukaryota > Viridiplantae > Streptophyta > Magnoliopsida > Solanales > Solanaceae > Nicotiana > Nicotiana knightiana. The sequence goes on along the minus strand of MDKJ01197624.1, from coordinate 1,734 downwards.
GTTTGTGTAAGCATAATCAAATACCTCTTGAGTCTTTTTCAAATGTTGATGTTATCGAAGCCTTTAAATTGCTCGATGGATGATCTTATCGAAGCCCTTTTTCATTTGCTTTTTCCAAGGGTAGCCTGATTTAACCATTTTTTTTGAAGTGTTTGAAGGGCTTAGATTATGGCGGGAGTCGGACGTCTATGAGCCGTATTATTTTGGCGGTGGCATTTTTATGTGACCGAAGTCTTTAACGTGGTTGTAGCCTTTAATATGGTCGTAGCCTTCGGGTATGTCTTTTGGATTTGTTTCCCGATGATATTTTGAACTTGTATGAAATGTTAGTCCCCGTGTATGATGGCCTTGGTATTTATATCGAGGGATGCCTCTTTGAGGTCTTATGAGTTTAAGTTTTGCATAGTTCCAACATTTTGACTATCGAAAGTAGTCCCCGAGTAGCCGAGATGTACTCGTATTTTGGCTTTTGAGCCTTTTTCCATATAGAATCGTGAGTATGGATCAATAAATTTCTTCAAGACATGAGATGCTTAATAGAAAAGATGCTTCTTTCAACAAATTGTTGTCACGACCCAAATACTAAGTCGCCCGTGATGGTGCCTATCATGATACTAGGCTAGCCAATCTACCGCGAAATAATATAAGGACTTTCCCTTAAATTCAAAAATATTCGACCCATAAAATTCTTCCGGTTTAACAGTTTAAAGCAACAAAGTGAATAACATAGTTTATACACTGCCCCAAAACCTGGAGTCAACTGTCATGAGCAACTACAACAAATACAACGTACTACTATTTCTTTACTACAACCAGTTCTAGGAAATGATATCAAATAATAGGATAAGAAGGGAAAGAGGGCATGCTGCGGACACCAAACAACTACCTCGAAATCCAGAACAAAACTCCAAGGGAATGCGAAAACAGCTATCGCTCAGGCCCATCACCTGAATCTGCACACAAGGTGCAGGGAGTAATATGAGTACACCAACTCAGTAGTAATGAAAGTAGATAATGTCTAAGGAAACAAAACACGTAAAAGCAGTCAAAAATGCATAGAAATGAAATCCTTCTTTCAGAAAACACAGATACGATGCTTTATAACATTTAAAAGTCAATCTCAGTAAAATATCATTTGAATATGTACTTTCTCACAAATTCCATAGAAATCAAGAAAATTTAATATAGAAATGATAGAAATCATAAATAGCATCTCGGGAAAAAACATATTTCATAAATCGCCCCTCGGGCATAACATCCCTCAGAATCAGTCACTTAGCATGCCTCACCATCACTAGGTATCAGCCCCACGGGCAACCTCATAGTCACTCATGCCTCCCAATCACTCGTCACTCGGCACTCGCACTCAGTAGGTACCTGCGTTCACTGGAGTGTACAGACTCCGGAGGGGCTCCTACAGCCCAAGCACTATAACAGGCCAAATCATGACCTCAATCACTCTGGCACTCGGCCTATCAATAACATGTTGCGGCGTGCAGCCTGATCCCATATCATATCCTCTCAAATCAGGCCCTCGACCTCACTCAGTCATCGTAAACAGTGTAACATGCTGCGGCATGCATCCCAATCCCATAATATCCTCACAATATAGGCCCTTGGCCTCACTCAGTCAGAAACCTCTCAAAATCCACTCGGGCTATCAGTAAAATTGGGTACTCGACCCAAAATATCATTTTATATCTCAAAATAGTGTAAATAAGACTGAGTTTTGAA
>MDKJ01131470.1:0-12433 GCA_005239525.1 Nicotiana knightiana | reverse complement strand
AGACGTGAAAAGGGATAAAAAGTTGAAAAGGAAGGTAAGGTCACTTTCTAAGTCTGTTCCACACATCTCCAAGTCTTTTGTCAAGCCAGAGGTCGCAAAACGTCCAATATCAACGGTCCCAAAACCTGTGGTCACCTTTGATGAATAGCTGATCAAGAGGTTCCAGAGTATGTTTGATGAGGTTAATATGGTAGAAATCAGGGAAGGTTCCAGTAACGCGGATGTGTATCTTATTGGGCCAAATATGAAGCTTAGCAATTGGAAAGCTACTCCTTTCCCCACCCGGATGGAGTTTTGGTAGTTTGCTTTGTTATTCCATGGTTGTTATCCGGATTTTTATTTTTCGCTTGTTTTGATGTACAAACCCATCTCTTTTTATGATCAATAAAATAAAATTTACCGTTTTTTATTTGTCCTGATAGCTTTTATTTTTTTTCTTTTGCACAGTTCTTTTTATGCTGGTTTCAATGACATGACATGTATGAGGAATTTTTAGCCAAGTCTTAAAAGCCAATCTAATTCTGAAATAATAATCCAAGAAGTAGAGTGTGATGACGAAACAAAATATGATGAAGAAGCAACTATTGAGGAAATCAGTAGAGAACTAAATCACTTTGAAGAAAAACCCAAGCCTAATTTGAATGAAACTACAGCATTCAATGTAGGAGGCCAAGATAATGTCAGGTAAATGGAGCTGTTGAGGCTGCTAACAAGAAATTAAAAAGATACTTCGTAAGATGGTGCACGGTTCTAGGCAATGGCATGAAAAGTTGCATTGTGCTTTACTTGGTTATCCCACTACTGTCTGCACTTCAGTAAGTGCAACTCCTTATTTATTGGTATATGGAACCGATGCAGTTATACCTGCAGAAGTTGAGATTCCATCCCTTCGGATCGTTGCTGAAGCCGGAATTGAGGATGATGAGTGGGTCAAAACTCGACTAGAGTAGTTGAGTTTGATTGATGAGAAAAGACTGGCAGCAGTATTTACTGGTCAATTGTATCAGAAAATAATGGCGAGAGCATACAACAAGAAGGTGCGTCCCTGGAAATTCGAAGTGGGCCAACTTGTATTGAAACGCATCCTTCCCCATCAGGCTGAAGCTAAATGCAAGATTGCGCTGAACAGGCGGGTGTGTTTATTGTGACAAAAGTGTTTCCCGATGGTGCTTTGTATTTAACAGACATAGAAGGCAAATATGTGGATATGACTATCAATTCTGACGCAAACAAGAGATATTACGTATGACTTCATTGTTTGTCTTCAATTGTGTTATTTGTATTTGGCATGTTTCAAAGATTAGAATGACGAAGACATTTTATTCTGCTACCCAAACACTTTTATCCTTTGTTAGCATTTTTTAGCCTTATTTATTTTCTTGCATACCCCTCTTTTGTAATCAGAAGTAGATTTAAAAAATAGAATATAAAGAAAAGAAAATAAAAGGGAAAGAAAGAAAAAGAATCAAAAAATAAAGAAAAGAAAAAAGAAGAGAAGAAAGAAAAAGAAAGCAAAAAAAAAAAGAGGAAAAAAAGTAAGTAAAAAATTAACAAAAACAAAAAAACTTTTGTTTGAACTACGTTCGATCTTATTCCTTTTAAGGATACGTAGGCAGCCTTACTCTGAGGTTCGGTCCCATCAAAATAAAAATCGAAAGATCCCCAGATTCAAAGAAACCGGGGCAGAAGTTTTAGTTTTGCAAAAGATCTGATTCCAAAAGTTGTAATTTTGAACCCTTTCATCTTAAATTATTTTGAGCCTTCATGACACTCTTTCTTTCTAACCCTGTCTAAAAGCCTACACTATGGTCCAAAGAAAGACCTTCCTATCAATCTTTGAGGATGCCAAGTCAAGCGAGATAGAGGTATGATTTACATCATGGGTATCACTTTGTTCACGGGCACAAGGAAAAATGAATAAAATGAGAGAGTCTTATCGGTGAAAACCCTCACGGGGACTATAAGGCGATGGTGAGCTGAGAGAAAATTTAATATGAGAGAGTCTTATTGGTGAAAACCCTCGCGGGCACCATAAGGCAACAGTGAACTGAGAGATGAACAAATGAGAGAGGTTTGCTGGTGAACGCCCTTCGGGGCACTACAAGCCAAATGAGGTTCGTGATTTTATAGAGAAATTGCATTATGGAAATCCTGATTTTTGAAGTATGAATACATGGCATAAATTGAAATGTGATTAATTGGATGGATTAGGCTGATCAATCCGAAATGCATGTAATGATCATTGGAGCCAGCTTTTTCACTCAATTAAGTCTCTTTTCCATTCTTCTTCAAATAATCATCTTTATTTGAAATTTTCCTTTTTATTCCAAATTCTCAAAGTCACTTCGCTTCGTGTATTTTAGTTCTATTTTTTGAGTCTCTTTCAAGTTAATTTTGTCAAACAAGTAAGAAAGGATTTCAAAGCCTATTACCGGATTTTTTGTAATGACCCGACCGATCGTTTTGAGCTCTAGCGCGTCGTGCAGTGGTTTGAGGCCGTGAGCACCTTCGTTTAAGGTATAATGACCTGTGGCCGTGGTCGGAATTGAATTTCGGTAAGTTTAGAGTGGATTTGCAAAGAAAATTCTCATTTCAGAAGCCTTAAGTTGGAAGAATCAACTAAGATTGGAATTTTCGGTAAACGACCTCTAAATTAGGATCTGAAGTTTCCTGCAGGTTCGTATGATGGTTTCAGACTTGGGCGTATGTCCGTATCGGGGGTTTGGATAACCCGGGAGCGTTTCGATGCATATTGTGGAAGTTAGCATTTTTGAAGAATTTCACAAATTTGGGCTTGAAGTGCATTTCAGAGTTTTTGATGTCCGTTAGGAATTCCGAGTTTGGGAATAGGTTCGTGTGTGATTCTGGAGTTGGGAGTGTGATCGGATGTGAATTTGGATGTCCTTAGGTCATTCTGAAGTCATTTGGCTAAAGATAGAAATTTGAAGGTTTTTGAGAAATCCGACCGGAAGTGGAAGTTATGATATCAAGGTCGGAATGCGATTCCAGAAGTTGGAGCAGGTCAGTAATGTTGAATATAGCTTGTGCGCAAATTTTGAGGTCAATCAGGCGTGATTTGATAGGTTTCGTCATAAGATGTAGAAGTTGGAAAATTTTAAGTTCATAAGGTTGGGATTTGGATGCGATTCGTGGTTTCAATGTTATTTGATGTGATTTGAGGCCTCGAGCAAATCCGCATTATGTCTTGGAACAGGTTGGTATGAATAGATGGGGTCCCAGGGGCCTCGGGTGGATTCCGGGTCATTAACGGATCATGTTTGGGAGGTTGAAGAAGGCTGAGGTTGTTGTCATCTGGTGTGACCGCACCTGCGAGGATTTGGCCGCAGGTGCGGCTTTGGCACCACAGGAGCGAGAGTGGGCTGGCTTGGCTGGGATCGCAGGTGCGATGGAATTTTCGCACCTGCGAAGGTGCAGATGCGGGCAGTGGGTCGCAGGTGCGGATCTGGCTGGAGTAGAAGGAAGCCGCAGGTGAGAGATCTTAGGCACACCTGCGGAAGCGCACGTGCGAGGATCTGATCGCAGATGCGAAAATCGGCCTTGGCAGAATGTTTTAAAACAAAGATTCTTGGTTCATTTTCTTCATTTCTTCTTTGGCTTAGGGGATCTTGGGAGGCTTCAAAGAGATGATTCCTTCATGCAATGTCAAGGTAAGTAACTCCTTCATGCCTCTAAGTTAAATACAAGATTATATGCATGGATTAGGCATGGAAATTGGTAGGAATTTGGGAAATATTGAAGAAACCTAGAAAATGCAAATTGGATTTTTAGCCACGAATTGAGCATGAATATTTGAATAAATTGTATATTTGAGTTAGTAAGGCTATGGGTAGAATATATCTTCGAGAAATTTCGAATTCCGGGCACGTGGGTCCGAGGGCATTTTGGTCAATTCACTAAGTGAGGTTGGGAAATTATATAATTTTGAATTGTTGCAAATATTTGAGTATATTTTCATTGGGTTGTCGTTGTTTGGATAGTTTTGGGGCGTTGTGCGTTCGTTTGGAGTCATCGGAAAGGCTTGGAGGCCGGTTATTGGAATTTCGGAGCGAGGTAAGTCTCCTTTCTAACTTTGTGAGGGGGAATTGTCCCCCTAGGTGAATTAATTAAGTATATGCTATTATCTTCGGGGGCTACGTACGCACGAGGTGTCGGGACTCCATGCGTAGCTACTATTATGCCATGTCCGGGGTAGTCTAGGACCCACTAGCATGCCTTATGTGTTATACCTGTGATCCTGCCTGTAATATTAAAATGCTAATATAATCGAAATCGTAATTGAATATCTAAAGAAGAATAGAGTTCACTTTCCTAATCATTTAGAAAGAGAATTAATCCCTCTGTGGATAATTGTATACCTGGTAGGGTTGTATTATTGAATATCATTAAACTTGGCAAATGAGTTTCAAAACAAAGATAGAAGCTATATTTCATGCTCCCATAAGAAGAATTTCACCACTTTCTTGAGAAAAACTCCTTTCTTGATAAAAATATGGATTTATTATGTGGATATGTGTACATATGAGCACCTGAGTCACATGTATGATCCGTGAGCAGGATAGCCTTATTATTTGTATGTATAACCGCGCCACATGATCGATTCGTGAGCGGGGAAGATAGATGCATCTATGGTTCAAGCCGTTCGACCTTTCGACAGTGCACAATTTATTATTGTTGGTCTGCGCCGTTCGACCCTCAGCATTGCTTGCGCATGATATTTACTGCGTAGTTTCTATGATATTGCCTGATTACTGGCCTGAATAAGATATAAAGTGTTAAAAAGATTTTGGAAGAAGTTGTTCCTTCCCGTCGATTTATTGTTATTTGATTAAATCACCCATGTTGATTAATTGTTATTAATATGATTAAGATATAAAGTGTTAAACGTGAACGGAGTTGAAAATATTTATTCCTGATTTTAATAAATTGCCTATGATAATCATGCTTAGTGTCACACTTAAATATTCTAAATTGACCTTTAGTAAGTGTCTAATTTGACCTCTCGTCACTACCTCTTTGAGGTTAGGCGGGCGACTTACTGAGTACACGTTGTTTTTGTACTCATGCTACACTTGTTGTGCAGTTTATTGTACAGGTACTTTCATAGCAATGTGGAGGATTTCCGAGACTTAGGCGAGCTACATCATTCAGAGGCGATCCGCAGCTGACAGAGTCTCCCTCGGACTGTATTTATTTTAATTTTAAATTTCCTTGTCGAATTTGTATTTCGGACAAGGCCTTGTGATGATTGTATAAATTCTTAGAAATAACTCATGTACTTGTGACACCGGGTTCTGGGATGTGTTGGGATATTTTTCTTAAGTGTAATATTTAAACCATTGTTTTACTTAACAGATTTTTATTTGGTTAATATGTAATAAAGTGAAAGAAAAATGTTTTTCATAAATGTTAAAATCGGAAATTTATTTCAATTAATTAATGATTTGGCTTACCTGACATTGATGTCCGGTGCCCTCACGACCTTAGGGATGTTGGTTCGTGACAACATGGTATCAGAGCACTAGGTTCCCTTAGGTCTCACAAGTCATGAGCAAGTCTAGTAGAGTTTTGTGGATCGATACAGAGACGTTTGTACCTATCTTCGAGAGGCTACAGGGTTGTTAGGGGTACTTCCCTTCTTGAAATGGTGCTACAGATGTAATTCGAGATGTTTCCATGTATAATTGGTTGGGGCTGTTGTTATGGCCCTGCAAGAGAATAATATGTTCTTTCAGCTAAGTAGCTGTGTTTTCTGGGAGCCTTAAGGCTATGCTCAGGTACTGATGATGCTTGCGATTGGTTATCACGCGATGTCGATATGATGATAAAATTCTTGCCCATATGTTGGGGGTGATGAATGGTTTGAAGGGCGGTCTTCTCAGAGTGTGATTTCGAGATTTTGCTATTTTAGTTCCGGCAGAGGAGAGGCATTTGGATTATGAAAGGTCCGATTGGGGTTGATAAAGTAGTAAGACTTGGTGTCTTCAAGTGAGGTGGGATATGCACATGTGACATGTAGTCGTCGTCATTGATCGAATGAAATGTATTAAGCTTGGCGGTGCTATGGTTTCTTCGGTTGCGTGGGGTTAGAGTATTGAGAAGAAGTATTGAAGAATTTTGTTGGCAGAGATCGTGAGGTGCAGTGGTTCAGCACCAGATAATTGTTGATAATGAAGGCATCTAGAGAAATATGATCTCCGGAAAGCTTGAAGTCGTGGTGACCTTCTGGTTTGAGAGCTACAGAGAATGATCCTGGAGTGAGGCTTGGCGGTGGTTCCATTTCTAGGAGGCCAGGTGTAAGAAATGGAAATCGAGCAGTCGCAGAATGGGGGAGCGGTAGCATAGCTTGGAATTTGAAGATATTGTCGTGCATTTAATGGATGTCCGTGAGGAGCGGACAAACTAGTAAAGTTGGTAAATGTGGCAGGGCGTAGGATGTGGTATTGAAGTCACAGAGAGCATGAATTTCAGCATCGTTGGAAGGTGTCCGCGGGTGATTTCCACATGTGGGTTATCTTTTGTGAATAGGTTAGCGATGGCGGGGTTGGCAGGTCTCGATGAGGGGTTCTAGTAGTTATTCGGTAGGAGGCGGAATGTGTGAATGATGCTAGAGAATTTGAGTATTTAGGGAGTGCTAGCAAGAGGATTTGGAAGAATTGGACGGATTGGTTGAACTAGATAGCATTATCAAAGGAGAAAGGATCTCGTCAGGGTCTAGAGTGGTGCAAGGAGTAGCTTCGGGCTAAGTGATGGAGTCCCACCATCTGCAATTGGGTTGTAGTGTTGTCTTCTCATAGGGTCGCGGATTGTCGGCGTGTTGGCAAGTTATTTCAGCTAAGGGAAATGAGTAAAATGGCGATTGTGCGTGAAATTTGAGGAATGTGTGAAAGAGTCGGCCCTGTCGGATCAGGGTTAGGCTTTAGAAGATTCAGAATTTATGCTTAAGGCGTAGGTGAGTTGTCAGGATAGTGACTCGGTCACGTGGTTCCTTAAAAGGGGTGTTCATGTGCTAGAAGAGTCTTGGAGTTGATTTCATTCGGGGCCAGTCATAGTGGGTGACTCTCAATAGCGGTCCTAGTGAGTTTAAAAGTCAAGAATGTGGCGTTTAAGGGTTTCAAGCAGCAGTATGATCGAGAATCGAACTTTTTGCCGAGTAATTTCTGAGAAAAAAAGAGGATGGTTGGAATGTTCTATGATAATTTCAGCGTGTAAGATAGTATTGGAGGAGTGAGAGGAATAAACTCCGGATTGTAGAAAGATTATCAGGAGGGTATGGGACGGGTTGCGGGATTTAGGCAGCATAGTCTCGTGAATCAAGGTCACTCGGGAGGAGTGAGGGTTGGGTTTTCTATGAGTCGGAGGAAGTTTCTATTATTCCGGAAGCAATTGAAGACGAATAAAAGAAGATAGATTGATTAGCCATGATTGAAATGGCACATTTTCGGCAGTGATCAGTTCCTCCGATGTGATTAAGTTGTGCATGTGGTTTGTGCAGGTGTGTGTGGGTCTTGTCGGCCGTTGTAACGGATTTCATATGGGAGCATTTGAGTGTTATGGCCTGTCAGGTGTGTGCGGATCCCGAAAGGGTTATGGTGGTATAGCCTACTATCTAAGGATTTGCATGTTGGGTGATTGTGGGAATTCACTCGTGTGTTGAGATGGCACTCTTGAATGGTGTTAAGTAAAAGGTTTCTATATGATAAAGTGTTCATTCTATTGGTGGTTCAGAAGTTATGATGGAATTCTTGCGCTACCTCATATTGGCATATTAGGTGCGGTAAGCAGTATGTAATAGGGAGTAAGAATCGAGATTGCTGTTCGGTGTTAATAAAGATGTCATGAGCTCGGGAGAGCAAGAAAAAGTGATTTGAAAGTTTAGAGTAAGCTGGTGTTTCCTTTAGTGTCGCCTGAGATGGATATTCGGTGGAAGAGGCTTTGTACCCTGGTTATGGGTTCTTGATTTATCTTACAGCGTATTATGGCCAGTGGTGGATGTGCAGACTTGTTTCCTTGTGTGGAAGGTCATGGAGCGAAAAGATTTTTGTAAAGTGTGACATGTAGTCACTTGATGGATCGGAGATTTGGACTAAGTATAAAAGAGGGCTATATTGTTTATTTGAGAAGTTATGCCTGAAAGACGTTCAGTTCATTTGGTTGTTGTGGGGTGTTTGTCCCGGCTATGATGGTTGTTCTTGCGTATTATGAGAGAAAGTGGGTTAATATGGACCCAGGCAAAAACTATTAGCTTAGTTGGTGCGAGCAAGGTAGACTCAATGTTTGTGGATGGATTTAAATATGATTATGGGCTCCGTATGAGCCAGGCATGTTCATTTCAGTAGAGCTCTTTTCATTGAAAGGTATTAGAACAACGGATGTTGTTCCGTCTTCGTCAAATTCATGTGTTGTTATGAGTGTGCCGTGTGAGTTGTGAAACGGCTTGATAATTTCCTATGTGTTGAGGTCCCGCGTAGTGGGGATGTTATGTGAGCAGAATAGCTCTTGAGATCCAGAGTGTATCTATATATTGCACTTCAATTGTGCTTGAGTTTTGTAGCCTACAACTTTATCAGTCTCCCTAGGATGGTATTATGCACTTAGTGTGCTTATGATCGATATTCAGTAATTGTAATAGTCAGCAGATTAGCTCCGTATATATATATCTTCTTATGTAAATTTTATGTGTGGATCGGGTGGCACGTCGCCACGGGTACATTATTCGGATCGGGTTGCACGCCGCAACAGTGTAATGTTGAGTAAGGTTCCTATAATTATTTTCTTGTGTTTTACTTCCTATTTTCTGATAAGAGTTCATATTAGTTGTGTGAGTCGAATAGTCCCTTCCTGAGTCGTTTCTTACTATCATGTTCGAGTTATGGTCTATTGGCGCGATATGAGAACATGTGGGGTGATTTGTTGTGTGAGCAGTTCATACTGGTAAGACGAGATTATCGGATCAGGGATCGGTGCGATAAGGTTATGTGAAGTGTATATTAAAGAACAAATACCATTATTCAGGTTCATAATGAAGTGATGATTCTAGTCAAGATAAGGTATTCAAGGATTTGTTGACTCTATAGCTCGGTATGAATTTCTGCACATTTCCTCTGTTGTGGTGGTATCGTCAACATTATAGCAGGATGTATGTATATATATCATGGGGTGCATTGGGAGCATCAGATTCGTGGAATTTTGGCTATTAAGGTTCAGGGAACATCATTGTGGTTAGATGATGAATCTTGCGGTGCATGGTGCTAATTCATAAAAGGTATGCAGTCATGTTCTGGTATGTTGTGTGGTAGTTGATACATTGTTTATATATTGGATTTAGGCCTGGTAGAGAAAATTTCAGGTATTGGAACTAGGTTCTAAGCTTATTATATGGATAAAAGAAGAAATTTTCAGATTTGATCAAGCTAATGAACTCAACTGGGTTTTGGTAGCACGAGCAGGTGCTCGAGGTGTTAAACAGTGATTTCAAGTAACTCCAGAGCAGTTCTTAGCACGTTCGAGGACGAACGTCGATTTAAGTGGGGGAGAATGTAACGACCCGACCAGTCGTTTTGAGCTCTAGCGCGTCGTGCAGCGGTTTGAGGCCGTGAGCAGCTTTGTTTCAGGTATTATGACCCATGGGCGTGGTCGAATTGAATTCGGGAAGTTTAGAGTTGATTTGGAAAAAAATTCTCATTTGAGAAGCCTTAAGTTGAAAGAATCAACTAAGGTTGAATTTTGAGTAAGCGACCTTCGAATCAGGATCTGAAGGTTCCTACAGGTTCGTATGATGATTTCGGACTTGGACGTATGTCCGGATCAGGTTTTTGAGAACCCGGGAGCGTTTCGATGCATATTGCGGAAGTCAGCATTTTTGAAGAATTTCATAAATTTGGGCTTGAAGTGCATTTCAGAGTTTTTGATGTCCGTTTGGGATTCTGAGTCTGGGAATAGGGTCGTGAGGTGATTCTGCAGTTGGGAGTGCAATCGGAAGTGATTTTGGATGTCCGTAGGTCATTTTGAAGTCATTTGGCTAAAGATAGAAATTTGAAGATTTTTGAGAAATCCGACCGGAAGTAGAAGTTTTGATATCAAGGTTGGAATGCGATTCCGGAATTTGGAGCAAGTCCGTAATGTTGAATATGACTTGTGCACAAATTTTGAGGTCAATCGGACGTGATTTGATAGGTTTGCATCAGATGTAGAAGTTGGAAATTTCTAAGTTCATAAGGTTGGGATTTGGGTGCGATTCGTGGTTTCGATGTTGTTTGATGTGATTTAAGCCCTCGAACAAGTCCGCATTATCTTTTGGAATAGGTTGGTATGATTGGACGGGGTCTCGGGGGCCTCGGGTGGATTCCGGGTGGTTAACAAATCAAGTTTGGGAGGTTAAAGAAGGCTGGCTTGGTTGGGATCGCAGGTATGGTGGAATTTCCGCACCTTCGAAGGCGCAAATGCAGGCAGTGGTTCGCAGATGTGGATATGGCTGGAGGAGAAGGAAGCCGCAGGTGTGGGTTCTTGGGCGCACCTGCGGAAGCGCATGTACGAGGATCTGATTGCAGGTGCGAAAATTGGCCTGGGCAGAATGTTTTAAAACAAGGATTCTTGGTTCATTTTCTTTATTTATTCTTTGGATTAGGAGATCTTGGGAGGCTTCAAAGAGAGGATTCCTTCATGCAATGTCAAGGTAAGTAACTCCATCATGCCTCTAAGTTAAATACAAGATTATATGCATGGATTAGGCATGGAAATTAGTAGGAATTTGGGAAATATTGAAGAAACCTAGAAAATGGAAATTGGATTTTTAGCCATGAATTGAGCATGACTATTTGAGTAAATTGTATATTTGAGTTAATAAGGCTATGGGTAGAATATATCTTCGATAAATTTCGGATTCCGAGCACGTGGGCCCGAGGGCATTTTGGTCATTTCAATAAGTGGGTCGGGAAATTATACAATTTGGAATTTTTGCAAATATTAGAGTATATTTTCATTGGGTTGTCGTTGTTTGGATAGTTTTGGGGCGTTGTGCGTCCGTTTCGAGTCATCGGAAGGGCTTGGAGGCCAGTGATGGAAATTTTGGAGCGAGGTAAGTCTCCTTTCTAACTTTGTGAGGGGGAATTGTCCCCCTAGGTGAATTAATTAAGTATATAATGTTATCTTCTGGGTCTACGTATGCACGAGGTGACGGGAGTCCGTGCGTAGCTACTATTATGCCATGTCCGGGTAGTCTAGGACCCACTAGCATGCCTTATGTGTTATACCTGTGATCCTGCCTGTAATATTAAACTGCTAATATAATCGAAATCGTAATTGAATATCTAAAGAAGAATAGAGTTCAGTTTCTTAATCATTTAGAAAGAGAATTGATTCCTCTGTGGATAATTGTATACCTGGTAGGGTTGTATTATGGAATATCAATAAACTTGGCAAATGGGTTTCAAAACAAAGATTTAAAAGATATATTTCATGTTCCCATAAGAAGAATTTCACCACTTACCTGAGTAAAACTGCTTCCTTTATAAAAATATAGATTTATTATGTGGATATGTGTACATATGAGCACCTGAGTCGCAGGTATGATTCGCGAGTAGGTTAGCCTTATTATTTGTATGTATAATCGCGTCGCACGATCGATTCGTGAGCGGGGCAGATAGATGCATCTATTGTTCGTGCCATTTGACCCTTCGGCAGTGCATATTTTATTATTGTTGGTCCGCGCCGTTCGACCCTCGGCATTGCTTGCGCATGATATTTACTGCGTAGTTGCTATGATTTTGCCTGATTACTGGCTTGGAATATTAAGTTGTTAATTGAAATGACAGAGATTTAAAGTTATTAAAAAGATTTTGGAAGAAGTAGTTCGTTCCCGTCGATTTATTGTTATTTTATTAAATCACCCATGTTGATTAATTGTTATTAATATGACGAAGATATAAAGTGTTAAATGTGAACGGAGTAGAAAATACTTATTCCTAATTATAATAAATTACCTATGATAATCATGCTTAATGAGTAAGTGTTTAATTTGACCTCTCGTCACTACCTCTCTGAGGTTAGGCGGGCGACTTATTGAGTACACGTTGTGTTTGTACTCATGCTACACTTGTTGTGCATTTTATTGCACAGGTACTTTCATAACAATGTGGAGGATTTCAAAGACTTAGGCGATCTGCATCATCCGAAGGCGATCTGTAGCTGACAGAGTCTCTCTCGTACTGTATTTATTTTTACCTTAAATTTCCTTGTCCAATTTGTATTTCGGACAAGGCCTTGTGATGATTGTATAAATTTTTAGAAATAGCTCATGTACTTGTGACATCGGGTTCTGGGATGTGTTGGGATATTTTTGCTTAAGTGTAATATTTAAACCATTGTTTTACTTAACAAGTTTTTATTTGGTTAATATGTAATAAAGTGAAAGAAA